>JAUBNY010000926.1:1728117-1773279 GCA_032275445.1 Crypturellus soui
TTAAAGTCTTAAAATAGCAGGAAGGGGGCTTTCATGTGAGATTAGAGCTGAACAATCCTCCTCTAAGTAACTTTGTGCCATAACTTGCCACCACACAGCCTCTCTTTCCTCTCCTTTCAGCAACTACCTTCTTTTCTCCCACCTGTCCTGGAAATACTTAGGAAAAAATAACATCCTGTCTTCTTCACAAGCAGCCTGCCCTGAACACATTAATATTTCCATCAAAGCATCATAATGCATCTTGCAAATAATAGAGTTGGTTTATCAAGTATCCCCTCTCTTTCCTGAGACACAGGTAAACAGTAACAATATCCTCTGTTTTATTGAAAGAGCAACTGACAGGCTGAGATTACAGGGCCCTTTCACAGAAGGGTGCAAGGATCTGTAGCGTGTTGCCATTTTTTCTATCCTTGTATTAAAAGAGATGGATGACTATCACTTTTGAAATCAGGCTAAGTTCAGACTGTCATAATCTGGGAGAATGCACTGGAGTAAAAGGCTTATTTAGCGTCAGATAAGAAGTCCATAACAGAGCTGGGAACATACTCTGCATACTCCTCTGCTCCTCAGCCCCTGGACCCATCTCTCTTGCAGCTCAAATGCCCTAATCTTCTTTATACTCTGATGCTACCACTTTGGGGCAGTGAGGAGCTATGAACTGAGAAGCGCTCAGTTGAAAGTATATCTTGCTCTGCATCCCAGTCCTCCAGTGTGCAGAAAGTAACCCTGGATTATGACTGTAGCTCTCAGCTCAAGATGAAAACAAAATAGGAGATGTGGGAAAAGGTATGTAAAGATGATGTAGTTCTCACTCTCTTTCACTATCTTTTTGTGGAATGACTGCTATACACAATGCCATCTCTTAGGTGTAATTTAGAGAAACCTCCTTTACGATCTCACCTAATTGAGTAGCTGATGGCTCCAAAATGACCCTGTGATAAAAGTGTCTAGAAACATGAGGTCATGACATCAAAGGTAAACCCTGTAATAGCTTTCAGGTGCTGCTGCCTTCAAAGCTGAGCAGTATAACAAAGGAGAATTCTACATTTGGGGACTTTCATTACATAAGATAATGATTCATATAAAGAAAATTGTCCTGCTCATGAATTTAATTTTCAGAAGTTAGTCAAATAATATAATGGGAAATGTCAACGCTGAACTCTGCACGAAACAACTGTGTGGACCTACAGCAGTAGTGAATAGCAGACACTCACAGGGAAGATTTCATTATCCTTCTGTTACTTAACTTTTTTGCAGCACATCTGTGTTTGCTTCATCATTCTGCCATCTGCTGTAACAAAATGCAGGCAAAGCATTGTGGAAAATAAACCCTCCATACTTTAAAAATGCTCTAAAATGGAGCACAACTCTTCACTTCTTACAAACTGTAGTACTTATTATCCTCTCCTCTTTCTCCTCCCAACCCCCCAACATGCATGATGAATTACATACGCGCACCAACTGAGGAGAACACAGAATCCCATTGATTCTTCCACAATGTTTCTATTAAGAAAATTGAATGGTTATGCCTTTTACTTCACTGTGCAAATTCATTTGCAGAAAGGTCAAAAATAGCACGTCATTATCATTAAGTTTTAATTTTGGAACTCCTAATTAGACTTGCTTCCTGTTTGGTATTATCTGCGGACACACAATGTATAGTTGAGTAAAAGACACTGATTGCTAAAGCATTGAAATAAGTGAGTATGAGCAGAGTGGTTTTGAGCACACACTCTGCAAAGTTAAGGCAAAGTTTCTTCCTGGTGCACCAACGCAAATCTCTTGGTAGCAGTAAACTTGCAACACAGACTTCATTCCTGAACACATGTTCAAAGGTGATAAAATAAATGCAGATGGTTTCCCAAAACCTCAGTGGAGCATTTTTTACTGTTACTAAATGGACTATAAAAAAAAATGGAAAAAAAAGAGAAAATATAGTCTGACACAAACAGGCAATTTCAGAATAGCATCTAGTTTCTTGCATGAAAAACTAAATAAAATGTGTGTTTATAATGATCTACTGGAAAAACATTATTGACAGAACATCTGAGCTACCTAACAGGAATGAGTTTTAAAATACTCAGATTAAACTATTATTGTGAGCTGAATATTTTGCTTAATTATACTTAACACCCATACAAAGAGGTTAGATGCAGAACTCTGAATTCATTGTGCCATCATCAAAGTTGACAACAAAATTCCCTGGCTGCATTGAAAACAAAATTAGACCTTATCAAATTTATTACAAGCTTTGCTTACAAACTTGTTACAAAATTATACAGCATCTTATGTGTACACAGGATTTACAATAATGCATAACTGATGTGTGCAATAGCTCAGCTCTCTGGCTGAGATCTGCAGGCTTTTCTTTTTTCAGGGCTTGATTTAGTTTCCACTGAAGTTGGTGAGAATTTTTTTATTGACTTTAGATAAAGTTGGATCTGATCCTAAAGATAACCCTTTTGTTCAATACTGTGGTGCAAAAGAGGCAGACAATCTAATAATCTTATGAATCATTTTTCTTTTTCATTTAGTATGTTTCATATGATCAGCAATATATTTACTCCACCACATTTTCATTAGTCTTTTGTAAAGCACTTGATGCATTGATGAAATTAAAAGTCAAAGTTCAGTTCCTGCTACATAAAATATGATAAATTGCTTTTTTTGAATGTGTATAGCATGGATTTGCCTTAATTTTCAGTGAGCAGAAATAAAGGCATTCAGAAAGACTCTAATGTTATTTACAATGCTATCAACCCTCATTTTGTCCCCTAACTTCCACTGAATTTCTCTGGATTGACTGTGATGTAAACAAGTGTGGCATCCATACTTCTAGGAACACTTAAATTAATGGGATTTGCAGTCAGTAAACAACTTCTAAACAAGCTCAGATAGTGTTCTTACTTTCCCTTTTCATATGGACATGGACCTATTTAGCACACTAAATCATGGAGCTCTCTGAAGTTAATGATCCATGACTGCTATCAATTGCTTACAGCATCTGAAAAAAAACGATATTTATCTGGAAATGCAGGGTGTAAAATTGCTTTTTAACTACAAGAAAAAAAATCAATGGAAATGTCCCCTGAAAAATATGATTCTCTCCCAAAGCAGAAAAAATGAATGGGTGGAGGTATTTTTTTTCATTTTTGAAACCTGAACTTCTCTATTAATAAAATTAGCAAAAGAAAAATGCTGAGGATTGAGGATTTTTTTTCTGTTTGTCAACAGAAGAGAATGGCAGGTAAAATCTTACAGACTCATTGGATTGGAGTTGCTTGTTATATAACATCATCTCTTTCCTTTTATGAGTTTCTTTGATAGTGAACCTCTAAAGTTATTACTGATTGATGCAAGGTTAGGATTTAGTTGTCCAAGGTGATGACATTTCCTGTGAGGCAAATACCTTGGCCTCATTTTGAAAATTTCAGGATTCTCAGAACCTTTGAACTCCCCTTCAAACTCATACCTATAGGATCCATCCCGGGCTTTCAGAGTTTTTGCTATTCCAGTTTGTGCTCTCCTGAAAAACCTGGTCCATTTCTCCAGTGGTTTTATGAGGTGTAATGCTCTCCATAAGGAATTAGATCAGACCACACAAATTGCTGCCTCTGATGACCTGTTGCAGATTTTAAGTTGGTTCTCTACTAATAAAAAATATATGAACACCAGCATCCTACTACCATGTCTTTTGGTGCTCTGCTCTTATTTTCACTTTAAATGCTGAACATACTACAACAGAGGAAGTCATAATTTCAAAACTTAAGGCAGCTGTAATAATTTCCATGCAGGTGACATCTTCCAGCCCTGGTTGTGAGGTAGTATCTAAGTAGATATAGACGACGTGGTCTAATCTAATTCTTTGGTATCTGTGACAAAAGATTCATTAACCTTAGTGGGAGTGAGATGTCATTCAGAGCATGATAGAGGTATAGACTTTATCTTTGGGTAGTGTAACTAAACTCTCTCAAGTACAGCTATAAGACAATATAAAAAATCATTTGAAGTATACATTAGTACATATGTCTGTTCCAAGTAAAAACTCACCTGTATGATTGAAGAACATCATTATAACTATGGACTAACTGTATTTAAATTACAATACAGATCAGAAAGCTGTATTATTTTATTTTCCTGAGAAAAGTGCCTGGTTTGTCAAAGAATTCTACACAATTATCTTCTGTGACAACTGGGGTAATGGTTTTCTGCTGAGTAGATCAACATTTTTGTACAGGTGTATGGCTTTGATATCCCCTCCAAAGTACGATATCTTTCTTGCTTATGGTTCTAAAGCCAAGGGTTCCTTTAATGTCAAGAAGCCATTAGCTTTGTTTTTAATTTGAAGGCTCACAGTAGAATGATGTGACAATTCAAGCAGAAAATAACAGATTACTGTGTCCTCACAGAAAAGGTTGATCATAATAAATAGTATATTCTGAACAAATCATCTTTTATATATTATATTAATGATCCATTTAGATTGGTTCTTCCCTTCAGTAGGATTCTGTTATGAATATTTTAGAACTTTTTTGTATCATTCGTAAGAGGAACTGGCAGCACTGAAAACAGCTACAAAACAAATGCAATCCATAAAAAGTAAAGTTCTGGATTATTGGCAGTCATTCTGGAAAGGCAGCAGAGGGATAAATGGTCAATTCAAAGGCAAAAAAAGGTATAATATACAGAAATGGTATTTTGTGACTGCTTGATTGCTGTGAAATTGGCAGGCTGCAATGCATATTTTTGCTCATTTTTGTTTTGATGGTAAGGAATCTATACTGCATCCAATTAGATATGAAGGTATAGAGTGGGAGTTAAAAATATGTACACAACTCTTGACATTGATATGATTTTTAACAAGTTTACTAAATGTCAGTCACTGGTTTGACGTTACTGAAAAAATACTGATTTTACACAGATTTTACAGTAAAGTTATGGTATACTGCCGATAAGCAGTGTCACAAACATAGCCAAATAAAACTGCAGTTGCCCACAGCAGAGGCACATACCCTTTATTATTATTTATTGAGAGAGAAAGCTTATATACTGATTTGCTGAAGTTTAATAAATAAGGTCAACTTATAATATATAAAACAATATAAACATTTATATGCTACATGCATATCATAATTTAAAGTAATAATTTATATAGCAAAGAGATGCAGATTTATGTTCTTCCTATTTTTCTTGATAATGCACACACACAGGAGGTGTCTATCCTGATCCATCTCCATCCTACGAGTTTATTATTTTCTGACGTCAGTGCTCTAACATAAGTTTGGGAAGTCTTGCATTGGGAGTTCCAGTGCTTATCATCAATGCCTCGACAGCCATTTTTTACAGGCTTGGCTTCTTTGCACCTAGTTTCATAAAAGTATTGTTTAACTGGGGAATTGCCTGTTTTAATTTCTCCCAGAACCGTCACCTGGTGTCCTCTAATGTCGATAGCAGAGGATTTGTCCGTGACCCACAAGCTCTCACTGTCACAAACAGAATATTCCCCTCGGTGGCTCTTGTGCTCTGCGTACCTTTTACTTCGTGAAGTTCTATTCATGACCACTGAACTTCCAATATAATCCTCCATGAGATACAGTGGTGGGGGCTCCACTGGTGTGTTGTGGCTCAAGAGGACTCGGGGAGAATTGTAGCGTCTTTGTTGCCTTAAGAGGTCAGTATCCACTGGGACAACTGGCTGGAAGTCTGATTTCACATTTTCAACTCCATCGATGTCCTGCTGAGCATCTGCTTTCTGTATTGTGTTATGATGGTTTTCCTTAATATCTACTATCTGCTTTGAAAGCTTGTTTTTCAAAATGTCTGCCTGAATTAGTTTAATGATGAGAGAATTTATTGAATCTTCTGGCAAATTCCTTTCATCCATGTTGTTTGATTGGATGCCACGAAGATAAGCAAGAAATATCGCATAAAACAAGATGGACATCACCTTGTTCACCTGTAAGAACTGAAAAGAAACAGAAAGCTAACATAAAGCCAAGTAAATAAGGATGTTTACTAGACGCTATAAACATGAAAAATCTATTCTCAGTTTTTAACATCTTATATGTATATTATGCACTTTATATACTCAGGCAGTCTGAGTATTTTTCTTTTAAGATAATATTTTATAATTAATGGAATTATTTTCTATTTTTTCAATTGATTTAGTCTAAATTTCATGCATTCTCCAGGATGAATTCATTTTTTCTTCTTTCTGTGCATAGTGGCAAACATCCCACTTAGGTCCTTGTCCTACAGAGGTAGGTCACTACTTTATTGGAAAGTGTGCCATCTTATGGCACATAATGAAGGACAAGTCAATTTTACAAAGTCTGTTTACAAAGTAGAGCCATTTAGTTTCAAAGTTGCAATGAGATTATGCAAATAATGAACTCTCTACTGCTGTAATAATTAAAAAGTTCTATCCAGTTGGCTAAGTGTTGTCAACTTTTGTTGACATCTCATAAATCCATAAAACTCCCACACTCTAAAATAGTCACTTTGAGCAAGAACTTGGATATTTTTAATTTAAAAATATAAAAAATAACATTTAGATGAGTTACAGCATATTTTGTTTTCATAAGGACTGACTTGTGTTTAACTTTTACCCTGAGAGCACAGAGGAACACACAATCACAGAATGGATGAGGCTGGAAGGAACTTGTAGAGATCATCTAGTCCATCCCTCCTGCTCAAGCAGGGACACCTAAATCACATGCCACATGGTCGTATCCAGGCAGGTTTTGAAGATCTCTAAAGAAGGAAACTCCATAACCTCTCTGTGCAGCCTGTTCCAATGCTCTGTCACCCTCACAGGAAAGAAGTTCTTCTCATATGGAGATAAAACTTACTATGTTTAATTTATACCCATTACCCCTTGTCCTGTCACTGGTCACCACTGAGAAGAGTTTGGCCCCATCCTCTTTATATTCTCCTCTCATGTAATAATACTGAGAAATAACACTGTGTTTCAATAGATATATCTAGTTTTACAAGGGAAAGGAATCTTGGAGAAAAAAGATATAGCCGAGCAGCAAATTGTGGTTTCTTATATTTTGAATTTTGTAAAGCAACTATTAGGCCTCTGTGATGCAAGATTGCAGTTCAAATGTATCCACAGAGTATTTTATACATCTTGTTTGAAGGATTGGGCCCTATTTGTTGATGTTGGTGATGGTTATGTTTGTTTGTTTTTTTTTAATGAAGTTTCTTCACTGCTTTATACATGAAGTAAAACAGAATTGATTATATTTATAATATTCAAGGACAGATGGATAATTTACCCCTTCTGAGATTGAAGAGTATTGTTCAAGACCAAAAATGTGGACCTAAATGTTGATTTCTTCTCTGTACTGTTCTTTGCCCTGCTCTGCTCAATGGATTCTCCAACTGTTCTCATAATTCTAGCCTCTGAACATATTCAAGGAACTTGTTTGTCATTTCTGGTTCAATTGTCTGTCATCCTGCTTGTGTAGTTGAGAACTGTGAGAATACTCTAGCACTTGTTTGAGGGATTTGTGCTTTCCCTGTGGTTATTTGTGTATTTTGCATGTGTGCTCATAAGTAAATGGAACTAGTTTTCATTGTAAAATACTAAATCATGTAGAGAAATGATTTATTTAAAAGCAGAACAACTGTAATTAAAACATTGCAGAAGTAGAAAGATAGAGAGGCAAACATTGAACTCAAGCAGTTATAGCACATGCAATGTGGCGGAGTACCACTTCAGTTGACACAGAAAAGCCTTGATCTTGTTTCTCCTGAACTGGAGATGAATCCTCTAGGAGTCACAGGTTGACAGTATCACAGCACAGTTGGAGGTTGTCTAGTCCACCTCCCCTATTCAAAGTAGGGTCAGTTAAAGCAGGTTGCTCAGGGCAAAGTCTTGTCAGATAAGAAATAACTCCAAGGATGGCAACTCTACAACCTCTCTGGGCCACCTTTTAGTGTTCAGGTATGCTCATAGCACTCTATGTATCAATGATGTTCCTGTATTTCAGTTTATGCTCATTGCCTCTTGTCCTGTCACAAGATACTCCTGAGAAGAGTCTGTCTCTCTCTTCTTTACTTCCCCCATTAACTATTCAAACGCATCGCTAAGATTCCCCTCGACCCTTTTCTTCTCAAAGCTCAGCAGTCTCAGCTCTCCATATGGGAGACTGTCCAATCTCTTAATCAGCTTTGTGGTCCTTTGCTGCAATTCACTCCATTAGCTTCATGTCTCTCTTTTAATGGGGAGTGCAGAACTGGACACAGCAGTCCAGATGTGTCTCACCAGTGCAGATTAAAGGTAAAGGATGCCTGATATACTCGTTTGTCTTGTTTTGCTGAGAAAGTAGACCTCCTAAACAGGAAACTTCCCACTCCAAGAAATCACCATTTTTCCACTTAAGATGGAAAACAAAACAAGCAAAACAGAACAAAAAAGTAAAGGGAAAAAAGTTTTATTGGAGAATCCTTTATCAGCTCTAAGCAAAGCTCCTTTTAGCAACAGTGAGCTACCACTTCATAGTTTGGAACTGCTGCAAAATCAGAGCTATCCTCTGTGGACGTGTGATCTGCCCTTTTATGGACAAGAAATGTGTTTTCTCCATTCTCAGTTTGTCACAGTACGAGTTCACCTAAATCTACACTGCTGCTTGTAGCAAAGTTATGTTTGAAAAAAAAAGGAAGCCAGTGCACAAACAGCATTGTATAAAAAGATATTTTTCTGCATAATTTGGTCTTCTGTCAGCAAAATATTCACTTTTACGAATAGCAAAAATATTTTATTATGGATATCATTCAGCAGATTTAATAGAGCACTCGGAAGAACCAACTCAGTGTGACAAAAAAAGTCAATTGGATGATGAGCAAAGCTCTGACTGCTCACTTCAGACACTGAAAGCGTAATTCATGTCAACATGCAGCTGCATGTAATCACCGGACTGCTTATTTTCAAAACTAAAGTGGTGCTAGGAAAATATACAAGTTGGATCAGGTCATGAGGTGGGAAAATTAATACTGGAGTTTCTGTAAGCTCTCTCTAATGCCTAGCTGCACAGAAAAAAGAAGTGCTAGGGACCTCAGAATGGTAGCAGTGAGAATAAACAATTTTTCACGCGTGGGGCTGAACCCATCACAAATGTTAAAAGATATTTGCTGAATCTAAAGTAACATCTTATAGATATGGGGGTAGAAGCGTTAAACTATTCTGAAATGTGATATATAGTTTAGTTTAGCCATAGCAAATTATTTGCTGCACAAGTCAGAATATTATAAAACCAGTGTTTTATTTTTTCTAACAGATTTTGGGGGGCAGATTACAAGCATATTATAAAAGAGTTTTCAGAGAGTTTGTCAGTTCAGTTAGGTACTTCACAAGTGGCACATTCAGAAACATCTGCCTATGACTTGAAACTGTTAAGTTGCCTATAAGGTACAGCAAGTCAGAAGATGATACCTAAAGCTAGAAGAAATGGAGGTTACTGGGAAACTGAAGCCAATTAGTAGTTTTAGATCTATTCAGAATACTACACCTAAAAAATATATTGATTTATAGGGCTGAGCAATTTTGTATTTAAAAAATGTCTCTTTGCCCAAAACAGACCTTGTGCCAGCCTAGAGAGATAATAATTTGTAAGACATATACCATATTTTTCACCAAAAAAGTAAAAATAAATAAATGAATTCAAAGAAAATTGAGAAAATCAGAATGGCATGCTTTGATATTTTCAAAGCAAATCCTTTTGGTGTTTTTGGACACTCTTAAAAATGCAACGGCGAGGTTGAACAGCAAAAATAAAAGTTGAATTTGAAGATACATTGGAGGGGATGGAAACAGCAGCAAGCAAATTAAAATTTTTGCAAATTTGGCAGAAAATTACAAAATAGGAATCCACCTAGAAATTTATTAGCTAGTGTGTTGGGGGAATAATTATTTTAAGAAATGATATGCAGAGGGAAGGAGAAATTTCCAAAGGAGCAATATCTGATCTGATAGAGGAATGATCTAAAACTTTGGAAAGACCCAGTACCTAGCAGTACTTAATAAATGTACATACTAAAGTATTTAATTGCAGAGCTGAGAAGAGATTGTCTCAGTTTGTAGCAGAGCAGAAAGATCAGGAAAGCTGCTTGAAAGTTGTAAGATACTGTCATATTAAAGGAAAAAATGAGAAGAACAGCAAAGAAGGATAAGAAAGCTTGTAAAATTGATCTTTGAGAGAATCACCTGGAAAATGCAAGCCCTTTCTGTGAGCTGACAAAAAGGGCATGAAGTGCAAAGATCTGGGAAGTGTAAGATGTGTAAGAGAGCATTCATTCTAGGGTGGGGCAAAAGAGCACATTCAGGAAAAATGGGATTAAACTAAGGAAAAAGAAGACAGACTGATCATCAAAAAGACTTTTCAAGTTTTGCTTGGATCCAACTTAAAGCCACATCAAAGAGGTCTGGTTTCACATTTTGTTACAGCCCTGAAATGCCATCTAAGTCCTTTTTTTTTTTATTGTTTTAAAGATCCATTCACATTTCAAGTCAATCTGGGCCTACTTTATCTCAACCAGGGCTGATCATTGATTCATTGATTTATCATTTTGTATTAAAGTCAGGCAATAGTTACAGTTCCTTTTATTTTCATCTGAGATGATACACTTTGAGGACTTAAGTGTTCTGTAATTAAAATTGAGAGCAGTCTTCCAGATAAAACTTGCTTCTCTCACCTCCTCATGACTTCAAGGGGTGTAAACCTATCTTCTGTGTATATTAGAGACATGATCTGTATTCTAGTGTAATATCGAGAGAAGGGAAACCATTGGAAGTCTCAGTGTGAAATGCTTCACATTCAATAATGAATTTATCTTATTCAGTTTCTAGATTCCAAAAGTAGAACTGGCCTTATTGTAGAGACCATTTGATTTAGTTTACACCTAATGGAAGTGAGTTTTGTGTAATTTGGTGTCTGGATAGAAAGGGAAACAAGAGTTAATACTTTGGTTATTAGATTTTTGCCCTTCTATTATAGTAAGAGTTAGACACTCCTTTGAGTTTTGTCCTCCTCCTAGACATTCTTTGAAAGAGAATGGTCTGATTTTTTTTTAACATTTATATTGCCACTGGATAAATTTTAATTGAAAATGAAGCTCTGTAGGAAAATTTTGAGAGATTTTTTAAAACTATTTTTAGATTTTCAGATGTTAAGAAACTCAAGAGGCATCCTTTCAAAGCATCCCTTTCAAAGTGAATCTTTTACTGAATTTATATTGAAAGCAAAGGGTTTATTTTTGCTTTTAGATATTGATTTTTTCTGTCTTTTTCATAATTCCTTTATTTTATTTTACAAAGTGAAAGAAATCACTGAAATCAAGAAAGCAGAGCTAAACAAGAGCTTTAAAAGTATTAGAACCTCACTTGTGTGCTTAAATGCTTGCCCATTCTGACAAACTAAATAAGCAGGTCTAATAAAAGAGATCACCTCTACGATCTTGCCAAGTTTTAGTCTGTGCAATTAATGATAGCTAACTTAGGAGAACTCACAAATGAAGTCATGGTGCGAATAAAAGACCACTGAGCTTCTTTCCATTGCATCTGAATCTTAAAAAAAAACAAATTGCCTATTGACAAAAGAAAGTCATCCTACTATATTATTACATCCTACTTGACATTACTTTATAGTAAACTCTTTATATGTAAGCCTGTCCTGTGGGCAAGAGCTATTCTGGTAAGTCTAGCTAGTCTGTATTACTTTCTCTTTAAAAATTTACCCTCAGGCAAATTGAACTTTTTCTTTTGAATATCCCAGTTCACCAATGTTCATGCAGATAAAATTTCTAGTATGTAGTTCTCCTCGAGAAATGGAAATTTTCCATTTTTTAACTCTCAGTTAACACTGCTATGAGTTTGGCTATGTTTTGGGGTTTGGGCTAAAGAATGATGTGAGTATTCTTGTTCCAGTCTAGCAGAATATATGTCTTTTAAATTTGTGAGTTGCCCCACTGAAAAATGAGCTCTTCCTTCAGAAGTCAAATCATGATCTCTGCATCTTTCTATTGTACTAAGGCAATTCAGCATTCCTGGTAGGCCCAAGTCTCATCCGAAAAATGCCTTCCTCCATGGAAACGACCCTGCTTTTTCTTATCTTTCAATTCAGACGCCCTTTTGCTGTTGTTGCAAAAGTGGTCAAAAACATTGAAAACAGGATTCTAGAACTGAGAATACTTTAGCACATGCTGCTTCCTCCTGGATTTATGATACCCAGAATTTTGACGGAAAAGCAAGATTTTAAATTGGAAAGGAGTGTACAGCAGACAGCTTAAAGCTGGGCCTTGCCTTTGCTTATAGTGTCAGATGTATGGGAGTAGATTTCTTCTTTTTGGAGACATTCTGGTTATGAAACGTATTTTAACTAGAGAAGGGCAGGAACGAAATAACATTCAGGGTGTTGAGATTGGGAAGCAAAAAAATCAATTTTTAGAATTGACTTTTGTTGATGTCTTATCATAACCACACTTTGTAGATTTCCTGAAGGAATTCTGTTGACAGCTGATCATCACAAGGTTTAGCTGCATCATTACATAATGGACTTGCAGGTTAGATGTTAGCTACAGAGGCACTGGTAGAATACTTTATTCTTTTGTGAGAGATCTAGTATTCATTGCTCTTAGAAGAAAGTGGTCAGACTTGGACATGTAAAATCTGGTCCTACATGGTTCATAAGAGCTAACAGAGAGTAATGGAAGAAGGATGTCAGCACTCTCATTGTGGGAATGGCAACTCCACAGCATGAAGCTGTTTCATAATTAGTAATGGTTTTGGTACGCAAGTGCTATTGCCACTGCTTTACAGTCTGGGAAACTAGAATAGCCAGGCTAAAAGTGACCTGTCTGAGATTGTGCGAGTGCAAAGTCATGCAAGGAGGTAGTGACAAGATAGGCATTCAGACATTTGCTTATGATTCTAGGCTGTAGTTGCCACTGGACTAGCTTCTTCTTTTCAAACCCTCCTCCTTTCTTCTCTCTGTAAAGCCCATTGAGTCAACTAGTCAAAATCAGAAGTGACATATTTCTTCCCATTGACATAACAGTAAAGGAAACATTTCTTTCTCTAGTAAAGTCAGAAGTAATTTGGAAGCAACTTGAGAGACAGAAAAGGATCTGAAAAACATGGCTAAAGATGCCTACCACTGGATTACATAGATTTCAGGTACTTTTAGAAATTAAGAATAATTGAGGATTAGCCTTGACAAAGGAACATGTAACTGCAAATAGCACTTTTGTACTGAAACAGTTCAGCAGTTTTCTGCAGGCACCAACAAATCTATCACGGGAGAGACTTTTAATTCCGTGTATAACCGAAGCTTGCTGGTAGACTTAAATTTGCACAGTAGAAAACCCTGATTAAAAAGAAACCAAATGCTGTTGTGCTTCAGGAAATGGGAGAATTAGGGATGCTTACTTTGGACAACAGTATAACCTCACAGTGTAGCCTGTATAAGAGGAGATGCACAGCTGCATCTCTCCAGGAGCAGAGTGCAGAATATATTGTG
Organism: Crypturellus soui; assembly: GCA_032275445.1. Lineage (NCBI taxonomy): Eukaryota > Metazoa > Chordata > Aves > Tinamiformes > Tinamidae > Crypturellus > Crypturellus soui. The sequence goes on from JAUBNY010000926.1 coordinate 1,741,641, forward strand.
AGTCAGCGTCATAGTTCCTCCCTATCTTCCCTCCACCACCACATGTACTGCCTTTGCTCTGCTACAAGTCAGTTACTTTTCTTTTTTTTTTCTCTCCTCTGGAGCAGCTTTCTCTCCCATGTTCCCAGCCAGCTACTTTGGCTAGCAAGGAATGGGAGGGAGGTAAAGCTCTCTGCACTTCTCTCTGCTCTTAGCACACCCTCCCCACCCACTTCCTCCCAGCAGGGAGTATTAGGTGAGCAAGTCTGCAATGAGCAGGCTTAATTTGAAAAACTATGGTGCACAATTGTTGAGGAGAGGAGCAGGGAGACCTCTCCCTTTGTTATACTGCTGTCTGATTAGACACTGGACCTGGCAATGTATGGTCAAGTTTAACCCAACAAATGTATTCTGTACAGGTTCGAAGGCCCATGTTAAAATGCTACAGGGTATTACCTAGAGAAGTCTGTTCACTGAAACCGGTGAAAGACTAGCATCTTCCCAGCCTAGAATCAATCTATTCCTGGAATATATGGAAGGGAGCCCACTGCAAAAGCAAAACAAAGCAATCACTTCCTTGGAAACATTTGGGAGGCAAACATGTGGGGAAACTCTTTGCTAAAGGCAAGAGGTCAGTCAACATCTTGGAATAAGTGGATGCAAAGGGAATAATAGGTTCTCAGGCCTTTTTGACAGTGAGAACACAGAGCTTTGCTGAGCTACAAGCAAGAGCAGGGTTTTCGTTCAAGTAAGAAACTTTTCGCTGCATTGACCCTGCACATATTTAGAAAATACTTCCTTTGTCCTCTAGGAGAAAGGCTAAGGTACGTACACACTCCTTTTCTCTCCTGTCCTCCCTTCTCTGCTCGTAAACTTCCTTTTCTGTACTGAAAGAATACAAAGCCTCAGAAATCTCTTTCTCTCCCAGTGAAGACTTTTTTCACCATTTTTGAAGACCCCTCAATGCAGGTGATTTCAATCTTTCAGTTTGACCTGGGTTGATATTGGTGAGTGGAAAACAGAGAAGAACATCGCAAGCCAAGAATGATAAGGTTAAGATGGTTAAGTTAATGTGTGTTATAGGAGCTAAGTTCTTGTCTAGAGGTTGGATTTACAAGGAAAATGCTGTGATACAGTTATTTAAAAGGGCTAAGAAACATATTTGGAGACTGCTAGAAATCAAGGAAAAGTTGTAAAGAGTATTTATTCCCCTTAAAATTATTACAGTATTATACTTGGGGACAGCTGTGTATATACAGCTCTTAAAATTAAAACTCATAGGTCAAATTCTGCTTTCAGTCATACAGAAAGTAAGACACTATTGTCTCAGTTGCTTATAACTGAGGTCATAATCTGGCATAATATCTGATCTGGCTCAACTTTTTATTAGTCTAATGTCTGTGCTGGTAAGATATTATGATTAAACTCAATAGGGAATGGGTCAGGTGTTAATGCTCACAATCAGTATGACTCCAAATAAATTGGAGGAATTTAAGAAACAATGAAGTAGTTTATTCTGATTTAAGTTACTTGTTAAGACATAAAATAATTCTGTTGACTTGAGTGTCAAGAGAATTATTATCAATACTAATTATAATTCAATATCAATATTAAAAATAATAATTATGATTATAATGATTATAATTCAATATCAATATCCATAATAAATATAATTCAATTATTATCAATTGCTACCTTGGTGTGGCAAGAAAATGTGATTCTGTGTTTAAAAGACCTTTTCATTTCAGATCTCTTTTTAAAAAGTGAAAGACTGAGATGGTAAAAACATAGAATATACATGTCCTCTCCTTTGTTTTCCATGAACAAGCCTAAATTAAGACTTGTCCAAATTATTTAATTTCCTTGAAATTTGGGGAAAATATGAGTCTATGCTTTGAAACCAGGAGTCATCTATTTGGCTGGCTCATGTGATTCACAGCTACTTCAAAGAAATAAAATAAATTTAATGTAAGAAATCAAGCTAGATTGCATGCACTCTAATGAAATAAAAACTTTAAAATGCAGGCATCATTCCTCAAAATTATATTGTAATTTCACTGCCTTCTTTCTACTAAGCAATTCTTGGTGCCATAAGAGAGAGTTCATTATCTAAGTATGCATGTAAAATTTTTCAAAGATATGTTACCTAACTCTCCATTTCCTTTTATTAGTTCTTTACTAAAGATAGATTTTCATACTAACATAATGTCTTAGGTTCAAGTTTTAAAATTAAAGTTTTAGATGTAATTTCAAAATACTTCCTGTACTCTCAGCTTCTAAAAGCTGTGGTAAGGGATTTTAACCCCTCACATCTCTGAGTGTCAAATTTAGATCCTCTCCCGTGCCCAGACAGACTTGTGCTACACAGATCTGCCATACTATGAATTATGTGATTCAAGGCCTGTGATTAAAATATCATTGTTTCTAGAGAGAGGATTTCAAGTGAGAAGTTATGCTTTCAGCCTGCTTGTGCTAGTCTCTTTTTTCTACTTACTGTTCTTTCATGTGTTTTAGAATATTACATTTCAGAGTAGAACTTGATATACAATAAATAAATAAATAAATAAATGTTATACCTTGTTCACCAATGTGTAATGGAGGAGACCGTGTCTGAGAGACCTGTCAGATAAACATTTGTGCTTTTTGAGTAAAAACTTGTGCAAGGCCCTCATGATAGGAACAGCAGTGCTCTAAGTGTCTAATGGCCTCTTCTGACATTAGGCTCTGATAATTAGCCTGCTAGTGTTTTATTATACAAGCCATGAAAACATGAAAAAGTGCCCATACTAAAAAAAATCCTCATGTTCAGAAAACCTCTAATGAAACCAAAAGAGCGACTAAAAAGAACAAAGATTTTAATACTTGATCCTTATTACTTGAAAGAAACTACATAGCCATTAATATTTTGTTCTTATATTTTTGCTCTAGGAACTCAAAATTGCAGCCTTTCTGATGAAAACAAGCTAAATCTCACAAACTTTGCAGTTATGAAAGGTGCAAGACAAAAAAAAGACATCATGCTCATCACTAGTTTCTTTCCAGACCCCAAATAATGGCTGATGACTTAAAAAAAAAAAAAAGTAAAACACAAAACTCCTTATGTAGCTATCTGTCTTCTTCTCTCTTGAAAATATTAATGCTCCTTGCTTTAGTTACTCTTCAGAGTAACATGTTCCATATGTCAATTGACCTAATGTGTCCTAATTTTAAGGCCATAGTGCTGCAAAGCTCTAATCTGCATCAGTCTGATCAGACCCTCCTATATTATATACATTTTTTCCTAAGCAGATATTCCCTCTGATTCTTTTTTTCCTTTGAATAAATTGCATTTATTATCTGCAGAAGCATCATTTTATTTGTGCCCTCCCACCAAGAAATAAATGTATGTAATTTAAGAAATAAATGTATTTACTACAAAATTGCCCAGACTTTTTAGTAAAATCATTAAGTAATTCAACAATTCTCACTGTGGGCTCCTGATACTCCCTATGCCTCATCTGTCTCTCATTTATACTCACACTGGTTAGACTGAGTGAAAACTACTATGTTTGATTCTTTTCTTTCAGTATTCATACTCTTCAAATATTCAAAGTTGTATTCCTGCCACAATAATATTTGGCTTTTCCATCAGCTAAACCAAGGGGAAGCATTACCAAAATTTTCAGAATGGATAATCTAAAGAAGTTCCAGAAATAAACCCATTAAATTTGGGCTGAATGGGTTTAATAAACCCATTAAATTGGGGCATTTTGTTTTATTGCAGAATAGGTCAGGAACTGTACTGTTTCTTCTTGCCATTTGCTCAGCCAAATGAGCTGACTTTGTGAGTATCTGTGACTATATGTCCCTGAAAATATTTTTTTTCTGTCTTTGAGATTACTTTGCCTGTGTGGGGTAGCTATATTCATATCAAGGGCAAACATATTCTTAGTGATGTTTACACTCAAGGAGTACTGGGTTAACGTGAATCAGCTTGGCAAACATGCAGCAATAAGCCCTGGCCAAATCAAAACAAGAGTTTTTCCTGCAGAGGATTTTGGTTTTGTTCTAATATCTGTCAAACTAGCTATACCTGTATAGTAAACTAAATCCTATATTTACACAGATACACTATGGGTAAGTCCTTGTATTCCTATTAGAGAAATTTGTGAGTTGAGCCAGCCAGGTGAACCATGGATATAGACCACATCTATAGACCAAGGCTTTCTATTCCCTTCAACCTTGCAATTCATGTCACTCCCTTATCTTTAAAATACTTACTTTCATGATTTAACCATGAAGCAGAACTGTGTTCCAATTCCTGTTTTGCAGTTGAAGAATTAACACAGAAACCATGACCTGCCCAAATCTCACAGGAGGCTTGTGGTAGGACAGAGTTGGATGGCACAGAACCTTTGTAACTGGTAGCCAGAGCAGCTTCTGCACTTAGACCAGCTTACATATTGCAGGTTTAGCTCAAGAACAGCTGAAATCATCCTGCAGGGCAAACATGACTATCCTTGGATAGAACAAAAATAAAGTCAGATTTTCTGTGGCTTAGTATCTTGTGATTGGATTCTCTGATCTCCTAAAAAGTCAAACTGCAGTCAAAACCTCGACTGCAGATTGAAAGGTCTTAAGTTTCTGGGCTGTATGGATTGTCTGGTACCTAATGATACAAGTTTATCTCATTTGGCTGGACTGTGGTTAGTGGGAACACTAACATAGCACTCCCATATTTTCTCTCTGGCCATCTGTGTTTTTATAACCTTTCACTCTCTCTCAACTATGACCAAATTAAAACTTACTGTGTTGGACTTGTGAACAGGAATGCAAGACCATATCACTACATAAGCCTCATATATTACAAACAAATGAATGAGATGATGGGTTATGTGTGGCTAAGACACAGTGTTCTATGTTCCACCTTTGTTTTATGTTCCATTACCATTATAGTAGCCATGGGATATCTGTAGTGGAAACCTGTTTTTATACTCCTGCCACAGCCCTAGCTCCTCCAGATGCCTACTCTAACAGCTCACTGCAGAAGAGAAGTCCCTTTTCTTCAAAATGGCTTCCAGAGGGAGAGCTAGGAGCTGCAAAATATGGAGCTCTTTGCCCATGCCGTTAAGCAAGTATTTGCTGAGTTTAGAGATGTTCCTGAAAACAGTTAGCACAGAAGAGCAAAAGAGGACAGGATTTGACACAGAAAATGAAGTAAATTAACAGGGAACAAATGAGGTAAATGGCTGTACTGTGTCTCTTGAAATGTTGCATTGTGACACTTGTGCAATGCTAGGATGGTTTTATGTAGTGCCTAGAGAAGAAATTGGTGGTTGGATGCTAGTTACCTATAAGACTTCTTCAGCAGTGAGAAAGAGGCAGTCTGAGATACACTGCTTCTATAATATTTGGGAATACTGTATCTATTGCACTTGAATGAAAACTGGTGTGTTGTCATAGAAAAAGATCTAGAAATAGAAGTTAGCATGAGAATCTGTGATTTGAATGCTGCTTGTCAGGGTAGTGAGATCCTGAACTTTCATTTTGCACTTTTGTTCCAAGTTGAATTGTTTAATAATCACAATATAGATTAAGCCCTGCACAAATGGCCATCCAGCTATTCTATTCTGCCCCATTATCTTGATTTATTTCTTCAGTTCATTTAATTTAAAACCCTTTATGAAGGACTAGCTGCGATATCCTCTCTTGAATCAAACTAGAAAGGTCTATTGCAAAGTTAATTTTCTGTGTGGGGCACAGGACCTGATCAGGCTCTAGCATAAACCTAGAATAAAACTTTCTTCTCTGACCAATCTTCTTTAAAATAATAAAGAGTATAACTGAAAAAAAATGAAAACCAAGGAATTAAAAAAGAAAACTTATCAAAAAATGTAGATACACAGTTTGCTGATGAGTACGTAAGGTCCTGTATTAAGTAGAATTGTATACAGTGAAGGAAACAACATTAAATTTATAAAGCAGAATGAACAAGCAAAGTAGGTGGTAGCTTCTTCTTAAAGGTCTTGGTTTGGAAAAGATGAAAAATGCTTTAAATTGCTGGGGCATGTGCCAGTCTTAAAGAGGAAATGAAATGGCTTTTGAAATACTTTTCAGAAGAGGAGAGGCATCCCAAAAGATGAGTGAGTGTCAAAAAGTTAGAAGTCAGGAATTTGGCCAGAAAGAGCATCAGTCAATGTCAAAAAGTGTAGAAGATGACCATCTGAAAATATTTTGGGTTCAACAGATCAAAACAGCTCACTTGAACTGAAGAAAAAAAAAAGATTAAAAAAGTGATGTTCAGAAACACATAATGTCCAATTGTTTGAAATAAAGATTTCATAAAACTGAGAATGTCCTTCCTCACAGTTTGACTAGACTTTTCTGATTCAAAATGTTCCTTCCAAAAACTACAAGGCAAATTTCAGGAAATTGGAAGGATTAGGATACATCATGTGATTCTTTTTAGAAAGCAGGAATCGAACTTGATTGTTATATACTAGCAAGTCAGAAGGCCTAGAATAGTATTGTATTAGTATTGTTATAGTATGAAGATCAGAACTAGCAAAAAAGGAATGAGGTTCAAATACTTGAAAGCCGCAGAAGGTGTTTTTGTTTAACAATATAGGCATCTACATTTCGTCTAGGTGGCCATAACTTCTGTAGTATGGCTTCATTGACTTTAGTGGCAGTGATGTGGCTTTCATCATTGTAAGAATCCAGAAATCAGAGAGAATCAGGAAAATCAGAGAAATGACAACTGTCCTGATATAAATATCAGAATAGATAAGAAAGTACAAGCTGGTTCAGTGGGTAAAACAATGTAGCTCCAGGAACTTCCATTAGACTAACATGCTTAAGATACCACTAACACTGTTAGGAAGAAATACCTGATTATATTCACATTAAGCAAATGCTTCAGTTCTCTGTGTAATATCATCCAGGTAAGAAAGAACCTCAATGAAAGAGTTGGCTTATAGCTCATGGTTTTTATGGTTTGATGCCAGTACACCTGACTTTTCACCAGATCTGACTGATAGCTTTATTTCTTCATGACAAAAGTATAAAACTCCTCTTTCCTACTGACCTTTGCTCTTCAAGTAGTCCTTACTCTTTATAGTTTGAATATTAAAATAAATAAACTTATAGGAACAACCTTTGCTGTTACTGACTCCGTAAGGACATGTTTGTGAATTAAACACTCAGCTTCTACCCTATTTTTTGGAGTATTTTATTACCTTATAACCTTTGGGGTATTTTATTGGCCTTATAAGCCTTTTTTAAGGCTTATAAGCCTTTATTTTATTAGCCTTTGTAAGCCATGCATTAAATATTTTATCTCAAATTCTGAGCTCTACGGGATGATGACTGACATCTTATGTCTGTATGTGAGCACTGTCAAATCTTGCACACTAAGTGTAAGGCTCCTACCTTTGCTAAGCAAAGTCTGCTAAACTTCCAGTTTTATCAGAGGACAAGAAGTTTCTCTCCTGCTTTGTGAACCTGCATGCTGGATTAGCTGAGCTCACCAGATAGGAAGAACAGCCTTTGTCTACACTGAAGCTGAGTGTTTCATCTCACAGGCTTGAGGTGAAGGCCACCCTAGTAGGCAGCCCTACCAGAAGATTTTATTTTCAGCTGCAGCCTATTGCTTCTTCTGACTGCATGTGTGCCCATCAGACAATCGCAAAGCATCTTGGTCACCTGAGAGCCCCTAATGCCAAAAGCATGTCCCCACTTCCTCGTCCCTTACATGACAAAGTTTGTGAGGTCTCTTTCACAAAAAGCTGAGTCTCACACGTCCTCAAGACAGCAAGACCAGGTCCTGAAGAAGCCCTACAGATGCAATTGCAATAACAATTCAAATTCTAACAAAGGTTACTGAACAACATATAATAAATTAAAAATATGACCTGTGCTCAGTTCATATCTCCCCTGAGAATTCCCTCTATAACAGAGTAGCTTGGGAAAGCTATTAAAAGCTTGTTTATGTTGCTAAAATTACCTATTTTTTTAATACTGTAGCTTAACTGATATTCATTTAGCTGCTGCAATACCAGAGTGTAGAAGCAGCAGGATAATTTTAGTCTGATATGTATTTCTTGAAGTTGACTCTTAGTGGTACAACTGATTTTTTTTTCTTTGCCTTCTCTGCAGTTTTGACTTTGAGTAGCTAGTGCAGATTTGGTGAATCTGAGATAAAATAAGAATGTATTTATCTAAAGCTCTTTTTCTATTTGTGAAATGGGAATAGCAGCTTTCTCCCAAGGATACTGTGATTAAGTACGCTGTAAAGATTTAAGAGATTATATTTTACAGTGGGAATTGCTGTGGGAGATGGAGCCAGTTCTTTTACTAAGTTTCCCATGATTTATTTGTATATGGGCAAAAGTATGTTTAGATATATGTCTCAGTTACCCATTTCTCTTATTTATGTCACAAAAACTTAGAAATAAAACCAAGGTAAGCTAGGTTATCGTTAGGCACTGTTTGCTTAGGCCTATAGCAAAGGTTCACATTAATATCACTATAAATGATACTACTATATACAGAGCTTAGAGACTCCTGATGGATATGGACAATGGTCAAGTAGACCGTGGGCAGTCTGAACAGTGGCTGTGAGCGGTATGAATCCACTCCTCCACCCCAATGAGTTGCTAAAAGAGAAACCCCAACCCCTTATATTCGCTGTCTTGCTCATGGAATAGTAGATCATATTTGGGCCATGATACTGACTTCTCTAAAGATTTTTTTCCAGGCATCTTTCTTTTTATTATTTGGTTTTGTATAAGGTAGTACAGAATCAATTTCAAAATGTGACCTTCTTATTTCTATATTACAGTAGAAATGTACAGTTCTACAAGTATTTACAGGATCATTCATTTGAAAAAAAGGAAAAAAAGAAAATGTATATTTATTTCTTTTTGCTACTGAAAATATTTGCAATGACCACAACAATAACAGTAAATTTCCTTGAAAATATGCTTCTGCTATACTTAGTTATACTCCACAATGATGATTTAGTTAAAATCTGAGTCTAAGAAAAAATGTATATGTTATAATCTTTTCAGTGAATCATTATATATGGAAACAGAAGGAGCTTGTATCATAAATAGGATTTCAAATTTACCTAAAGATATTTTCTCTTTCAGTTGACAGAAGTGTCTTGGTGATTTTGTAGATCTCAGAATAGATGACCGAATAATTCTCTAAGGCTCTAGTAAGTAACTGTAATTTCAGAGCCCATGTCTTATAGTAGTCTTTGAGAAAATGGCTTAACATTTTTAAACAGAATAGTATTTTAAAAATACTAATACAATGAGTTCTCTATCTCTACATTCTTCATCTGGCATCTACAGAAGTCCTACTATGTTGCTGGATAAAGATGCAGCTTTCCTAAAATGTGCAATTGATAAAAAGTAGAATCTGGTATGATATTCCTCACCTAGCTAAACGAGAGCACTCTTGCTTAAAGGTGATTAAGAAAAGAGCAGCATCTCCTTCTACAATTAATACATAATAATACTTAACATGATGCAATATACTATATACCACCATATAAAATATATATGAATTTGATTAATTATCATGTTTTTTTCCAGGGGTGCCCAAAAACATGAACTTGCGTACATTTTATGCAAAAAAAAGAACTCTAAATCATGTGCATCCATGTACTTTGTTAACATGCTTTTAGCTGTTTTCAAGTCTTCTTAGTAAGTATCTGTATGTATTGTATGCAGCACATTCCAAGGCAAGTCCATCTCCAAAAGAAGTCAGCGGGAGTCTTTCTGCCTATTTTCAATGAAAATAGGGTTTAGCAGATGAAGCTGTGAGAAGCACTGTGGAAATCTTTGCAAATAATTTAAAATAATTAGCAAGTCAGGATGAATGTACATTATCCTTCTGGCATTCTTTAATATTATATGTCAAGATACTAGAGACTGGAGTTTATCCTCTAAAGGCACTCTAACCACAGCTATGTCAAACAGTGTGAACTGTCATTTCCTTACATTTTCTTTTAAGTATCATGTCAAAGAGATGTTAGTTCTGGGAGTCAGACTGAGGTCTCCCATGTCTCTGCCATCCTTTTCAGCCAGGATTCTCTCAGACATGACTACATCCAAAACGGCAAGGATCATCCAGTTGTGTGTAAGTTAAATATTCAGTCTGCAAATAGTCTTCTATATACCACATTCACTCAAATCCTTAGGCTCAGTGCTGATTGCTGGTACTTTTAAATATGCTACCGCACAACATTCCTACTTTGGAATTGTGGGAAGGTTGAGAATTTATCTGAATCTAAAACTTTGATTATCTACAGAATAAATTCTTCACATCTTTCCCTTTCCTTTTAAAAGCACTTTCTCCCCTCCCCACCCCGCCCCAGAGCTAACATATCAGATTGTAAAACCGTAAAACTGTTTTTTGTTTGTTTGTTTGCTTGCCCCAGTGTTTTATTAAAAGGGCAAATCACACCTTTTGGAGCTTGGCTGTTTGCTGCTATGTCTGATCTAGTGTCTGGCTTACTTTTCACCCTTCAAGAATGCAACAGAGACTTCTTAAAAAACAAATCTCAGCCTCAGTTGCTCATCAGATATCAGTTGTGATTAAACCCTCACAGTAAAGCAAGAGAGAGTAGCACAGAAAGGAAAGCCATCTGAACTTCCCAGAAACTATGGAGTGCAACAGTTTTCTTTCTTAAAGAAATGTATCAAACAAACAGCTATCCTTCAAAGCAGTCAGAAAAGGCAATTATCATCACATGTAAAGCTCAAAAAAATAAGAGCTAAGTAAAAATTAAGTTAATTAAAGACGAATACTGAAGGAACTTAGTAAAAAACATGTAATCCTGCCATGCCTTTACCTGCATGCCTACCATTACCTATGTAATTTTTACTTTATACTGACAATGAAGGACACCCTCCAAATGCAAGCAGTCATATTACATACATTTTCAATAAAAACAGACTGTCTTGTCTTCGTGTCTGCAATTGTTTGATGTTTTAAGAAATGCAAAGATGAACTACCAACAAAAAATAACATCTTTCTTAGAAACAATACTTCATTGTCAATTTTAACTTCTAAAGAAATTTTAATTTTTTAACAAATTCATTTTTCTAGGATTTCCTGTGGTGATAGATAGGGGATTTCTATGTTGTTACATTGTGTATGAAAGAAAAGACTTTTTTCTTTTAAGAGAGAGTCTGACTGTTTCCAAATTTCACATATAGTTTCACCATGATGATATGCATATTTTAGAAGTTTAGAAAGGTTAGAAGCTGAAGGCTGTGTTGCCTGGGAAGATGACGACTCAAGAGACTCAAGAGACTGTGGAACTTTCTCTGCATATTGGCAAGTTTCGAGTTTCTCATCTTTATTTTATATATTTTATATATGTCTTTTATTTTTTTTTTCTGATGCCTTCCATTGACTCTGGTTATCACACTTGCAGATAGATTACAAGCATCAAGTTTTGCCTCACAAATCATAGTAGCTATAAAGATTGCATTTAATGAAGTGATTCCCACCTCAACAGAATGAGACTGCTTTTACTGTATTTTTATGAGAGTCAACAATTACATTGGCATTTACCAGCCATATTCACAGATGTTTTCTTTGAAGTGTGGGAGAAACAGCACTAATCTCAAATACTACAGCATGGGAATATTTGGCATACAGCAGCCACATAAGAAAATTGAGCATTTGGCAATGATCCTAGAAGATGCTGTCATTAAAGGGACATAAACACATAATTAGGAGAATCCATACATCAACAGGAACTGTTGGGGAATCATTTCTCCATATTCTTTATCTTATCTGCCATGTAGGTATCTGGAACAGCATCACCTCTGACTATGATTTTAAGAAGGCTTTTGGGAAGACCACCTTTAAATTTGAGCTCTACTTGCACAATAAGCAGAGCCCCACAGTAATACCTTTAAGCAGTAAACCATCTTTAAAGCATAATCCATTAGTAATGTTCATATTTAGCTAGTATATCTCTTGCTCAGTTCCAGTACAGTAAGTTCAATAGACTTGGAGCTGAACTGCAGCTCAGCCATTAATCAAAAACCCTGTAAAATTCAGTTCCAGGAATTTATAAATATACAATACAATATGAGCTGTGGGATTTTTTTCTGTAAACACTCTACCTCAGCAATGCTTTGCATCTCCCCAAACACCATAACTTCACCAGCTAGCATTGCTCTTAATTTCTATCCCCATTGCAGTAGTGGTGTCTTACTTTATATCTCTTGCTTTGTATCTCTGCCTTCACAATAATTATGAAGGGGAGGGAGGAATGAGAACTTTCACTCCTGAAAAGCCTGTCTAAACTTTTTCATTGCACAGGTCTTGCGCGGTAATGATCCCACGGGTGTATAATTAATTACTCAGGGTATTTATAGAATAAAGCAAGCAGAATTGGATCCTTTCTTAGCCAAACGCCAGCAGACTATCTATAAGCTTTTCTACAGAAACTAGAAGTTGAATATAACTCTCAAGTCTAGTGAAGTCCACAGGAAATTGTCCATTATTTTCCCTTTGAATGTGAGTATAGGGCTTTTATAGGGGACTGGAGGCAGAGAGCAGACAACAATAATCTCCCAGACCCCACAGCCTCTTCCCCTGCTTCTTCTGTTCCACCCATGAGCAACCCCCATCATCTCTTTACCCTCACCAGGTGATCCTTGTTAACCTGTAATTGTTGGCCTCAGAATATCCTTTAATCCATCAAATAATCAGATCAAGTAATCAGATCATTATTTTCATCCGTGGCCAGCCTTTCCTCCTGTTCCTTTTTTTTTTTTTTTTTTTTTTTTTTTTGCTATTTCTGAAGGGAACTATGCATATATACGCTCTTTTTTGATAGTATAACTCCCTTTTCTTTCCCCTACCATTATTCTGCATAAAATATCCCAGTTTGTCACCGGAAAGTATTCCTATTGCTTTCTTCTTCTATTAGGACTACTTGAAATTCCAAAATTCTCTGAAGTGGTTATTTTGGAAACAGTGGAAATGGAAATCATTTCCTTTGCCTTCCAGGACTGATCTACAAAAACTTTCCCAGTGAACTCATTTATTTTTGTGTACATTGAATTGTTTTGTTTTATCTTGTCTTAGACCAGACTCCATTGAGATGGTGTAAACACATGCTGGTCTCTGACTTGAAATTTCTTGTGAAATGGACACTTGTTTTTTTTGTACATGGTTTTGTTTTGTTTTGTTTTATTATTTTATTTTATTTTATTTTATTTTATTTATTTTTAGCTTGCCATGAAGACACATCTTAGTAATTCATAAGCCATATAAAACATTAATTTTAACTTAAGCAAATGGAAGTAATGTTTATTTTTTCATTTTTATGTGGTGATGCAGAACATTCTTCTGCATATCCAGTTTACAAGGCTCACAATATAAGCATTTGGACTTCATTTTAAACTTATAAATCAAGTGCTAATTATAGTGCTTGTTTTTGTCATATTTCCTTCTTGTTTGTTCTTATCAACATCTAGTAATAATACAGATACATGTCATGCAAGACAGTAAATATGCGGGCTTTCCAAGGAAAAGCTCATTGCTGCATCTCTGCTGATTAATGGGTAAATGTTTGAAACTACTGTAAAATCGCAGTAGTAATTGCATTACTAAATGATAAAAGATATCATAATCCTTTATCCTTTATTATATCCTTTATCATATCATAATCTGGAGGAATGAACACAGCAGGTAAGCGTGTGGGAGAGGACCAAGATGGAGGGCTACAGTAAAATTTATATGTCACCCAACCTCCATTGAGAGGACTCCTACTGCTTGTGTACTCTCCCAGTCCTATGCATTTCAAGGTGCATTGCAAACTATGTGACAGGCAGGAAACTGCATTTTCATCTTTATTCTACTGCCAGCTGTAAGCTAGACCCATACTTCTTGTAGGCTGCAGCAATAAATCCACTGAGTTCAGGAATCTGTACCAGATGGGTGTGATTGATCGGGTGTCATAGGTCCTTGTCTCATGCCTGCTGTTTTGGGGCATAACTAATTTAGCAATGTGCAAAGTCATTATGTCTGGAGTTGATGGATGAAAAATAATTGATTAAGGAACTTGACATTTGAAATTGGGAAGCTGCTCTGGCCAAGCAAGCTTCCTCTTTTCAAATAGGAAATCCCCAAGTGCAATTACTGACACGTCAGCTTATTTTTATCCCAGCCTATAATAGTGAGGTGCAGGCAGTGGTGACTGGGGAGAAAGAGCCACCTCAGTGTCAGGGACACCCAACAAGACACCTACTGAGTGGGGACCCAGGCGGCTGTCTCCTATCACCAGGAGCTCACTCTCTCTCCTCCATGGTATGTTACCATGCTTGGGTTAGTTTAGTTGCTAACTTAGTTGTGGCTTAGTTCACTTGTTTCCTCATTTTTCTCTAACCCCTGGAATTCCTTTGTTTCCTGTGCAGTATAAACAAATTGTGCGATACCGCACGCAAAATCGAGTGTGTGTTCCCTTGCCACCCAGAATTTGCAACCCTCTACTACATTAGAATCTTCTGTTGTTATATATTGTTATATGTTCAGTAAATTTATCTCTATCTCTGTTTTCCACAGTTATACCATATGGATGAGGAATCCTGCCTACAGTAGGATGCAACTATGAAGCCTTGTATAGTACTGTGGATGCTAAATCTACAAGAGAGATATGTGTGAATTGCCCAACAAACTTGTGTTATCTTTCTACCCAAATAATGCTACTAATGTAGGCTGGCTACAGGCTAGTGCTTGTATTGTTCCTAAGTGTCTATTTCACAAGGAAAATGAGCCAAGAAAACCTGATAGCCAATGTATTTTTTTCCCAGAAACCCCATTAACACAACAAACAATATAGTAAAGACCAGTTAACTTGTAATTCTCACAAGGAGCTAAGGATTTACTTCAGGTGTTCACACTTTGTTGTCTGCTGCCATTAAGCCCAGTGGGACTCTACACAGTCTTCAATAAGGCATACTTCTCCCAAAGGGCATGAGTCTTTGATAGGCTGGGTCATATATACAGGCTTTGTGTATCTATCTCAGACATCTCAAATCACTCTAGACGTTCAGGCAACTCAATTTGTCCTTGACAGTCTATGAAAAGAAATCCTAGTGAGATTGCAACTATCAGCCTGTATCCAATCTTCTTGCTTTACAGTTTCATGGCATTTGTATATGGCATTGATGTGCTATTTTATATGAGAAAAGTCACAGTTCATGTGGTATAGATCTTGCCATGTAGGTTTCTCACAATGAAGATGAGCTGAGATTGCTAGAACAGATTTTTGACCCTCTTCCGTGACTCTGCATTATTGTTAAACAGGCTTGGTTTAAGGATCAGGATTAGAGCAGGCACAGGATCACTTTCTAATAGTTAGGATGCTGCAGCAGGGGAACAGACTGCTTGGGAAACGTGTAAAATTTTCATGACCAGAGGTCATTGAGAATAGGGTAGATAAACAGATGCTTGCTTTCAATGAAGAGTTTGGGAGCAAGGGAACGGTGCTTTTTCCATCTCCATTTATGAATCTGTATGATTTCCTTGACAGGAACTTCTTTACTTTTGAGGCTGCTCAAATGTATCTCATGTATGAAAATGTGTTTGCAAATTTATGTTACTAGATGACATAACTTGCACAGAGATCCTGCGATGTTATTTCACATTAAGAAAAATGTCTTTTCTGTATAAACTCACTGGGAAATAAAAAATAGAAGAAAAAAAGTGAGAGGATATGCCTTGCAGTGAATTAAAGTGAAATGTAGTACATAAAGCTTAATTTTGCATTTACAAACTACACTTGTATTTAAAAAATATATAAAAATAGTCAGTCAGTTGAATGACATAAAGAAATAGATTATTGATTAAATCCTAAAAAGCAAGGCACGTGTGATTCCCCTAGGGAAGAACACACTTATGTGATAGAGTACTAAGAGGTCGCTGGACTTCAGTGTATTTTGATAAGGTCAGTGTGATATAGCTTAGCATTTGCATATTTATTTTTCCTGGTATAAGAAAAGTCCAATATATGGTGTTTCTGAATCTACATTGTGAACAGATAGAAACCTAGGCTGCCCGGGTTAACACAGAACAGATTTAGCCTAGAACTTTTTCTTACTGAAATAAATATTGAGATATGGGGAAAAAAAAAAATCCTTTCAGAGCTTCCACAAATAATTGTGTGTGCAACCACATATAATTACACTTACCAAAAATGCCTTCTGTTTACATAGCACTTCAGTAGAACTGGTGAATTATCTGCAGCCTCCGTACATAGAACATTGTGGAAATGTAACTGCTTGTATGTTGGAAAACAGCCATTAATAAATACTGTGAAGGAGTGGGTGAAGGGGGAGATATTGTCCAAGAAAATACAAATTTGGGTTTATTAAAAATAGTGTAGAATCTTGTGCAACCATGTCTAACCATGTAACCATGGTTACATTGGAAGAACAAGAAAAATTGAATAAGAATTATAAAATTGTCAATAAAATTAAGTAATTTCTCAGAAAAAGTAAAACTGCAATGAAAATTAACAACATTTTTAACAGGTATGTGTAACAATTCTAGTAGTGAGTATCCTACTAGATACTAGAGCCAAGTCTGTGGGAATAACCAAAACTGCCAATAAGGACAGCAGCAAATTAAATAATTTTTCTGCATTAAGAAAACTTGCTATTCACCTTTTATCCATTCAGATTTCTACTAGTGTCTGAATGTATTGTATGGTGCTGAAGGAATTACACTAGATACTAACACAAAGACATGAGTATCTTCCAGACTAGAGATGATCACAGCTACTCAATTATCTGGCAAGCCAAGTGATGCACATATGAGAAAAAAATGATAACATCACAGATACTTGAGGAAGAAAACAGCCTGTTAACTTTCAGCAGAAGCTTCAATAATTCCTAGGTGGTATTTTGGATATGGATAAAGTATAGAGGAAATTCAATTTATATTCTGATTTGACAATGTCACAATCTTGGCAGGGTTTTTGTGATTTTTTTTTTTTTAATATCTAGCATGTTGGGTCAAAATCTTTCATGAGCAACAGATGCTGCTGTGAGATTTCTGGAACAAGGATATATGTTCCCTGCACTTTAAATCTAAGGACCAGAAATGTAGAACTAGATTTTACTCTGGGGAACCAAATCTTGAACACACTTCCTCCCCCAGCCAAAACTGAGGACATTTGGACCAATTCTGTGACCATAATGGGAAGAAATGCTAGCTGCCAGACAGAAGGGATCTCTGCTTGTCAACACTCCTAACTCAAAAGGCAACTTCAAATTTGCTTGAGAATTTCCTGTCTCCTTCTGATGGGGCTCTTGTCTCTTTTTGGCAGACTACTCACACAGAACTGCCAAACTATGGATACCAAACTACATTTCATGAGTATTTGCACAAGTTTGGATAGTGCGGGAATCAGTGCACATGGCCCAGATCTAACTGCATCAATGCAGAACATGAAGATCAGGAGAAGTAAACAAGTCCTTAAAAGGAATGCATTAAATGAATTCTTCTCCTTCCTGTCTGAATCTTACCCTGTTAGAATACTAGGAAGGAGGCTGGGCTCCAGCTAAGCCCTCAGAATAATAAAGTTTACACAGGTTTAATGTGGTGAATGAGCGGCTGTACTCAGCATTGGCTTCCTGTAAGGAGTGAGTTTCAGTCTTCAAGAATTGGTTGTAATAGACTATTACATCCCTGCCCCCACCACAGTGTATTGAGACAGTCATGCCAGATGATAACCTCCAAGAAGTGACTGTTTTTCTGTTTGGGAACTCATTCCTGGACAATTTGTCTCTGGGTCACTCACAGCGAGACATTCTAGAGCTGATTTGGCACCCTTCCACCCTCCCTTCCTGTTCTTTTTGGCTCCAGAGACTTTGCTGGTGGCAGCTGGATACCAGAGATATGTTGGCCCTTCTCTTGGAAAAGAGCAGTAGCTCTAGTGTGCTTCCCATTTGATGCCTCTCTGAAGTGAGAACCTTGCTCACCCTACCCTTGATTAGGATATATTCTTACTATTCAAATAGCAGGCTGCACTGATAGATCCATTGCTCACACATGGAGTAGGTTTGACGCATTACTTTCCCACTTGATAGGTGAGCAAAGAGTTAACATTTGAACGTGCATGATCATTGCTGATGTGGCAAGGACATGAGGTGAACTTCACCAATTAACAGCAAGAAAGGGAGATGGGGGGGAGATGGCAGGGCAGTCTCGTGTCACTAAAATTTGCAAACAATGCCAAACTCAATAAAGAACCAAAACTCACTGAAGATTAGAGAAGGACCAAACAATGAGAATGACCATGTCTCAGTCATGTCTCTCTCTATGTGTGCTAGATAGGGTCTAGCACAGACAAGCTGAGCAGTGATCAGGAACAAGAGCTGACCAACTCATCCAGCTGGACTGTGAGTATCCCTCCCCTCCCATTACCTGGGACCCTGGGCTAAAGTAACATCTTACTAGGTTGAGAGTCTCCTGAATGTTCAGGGAGAAAAAATACTCTAGTATTTGTCAACACCTTGCAAGGTTGAGAGCTCCCAGTGCACTCAGGGTGAAGAAAAGCTAGAACATTTTATTGGGACAAGCAGTATACTCTGTTTAGTTGTGCTAGCTGCTAACTGCTAATTGCTAATTAATAAGCCTGTGCTTTAATAATGTGTGTTCTTACAAAATAAATAAATATATATATATATATTATATAATTTTATGGGAGGAAATGTAAACTGTTTTCCAAATATTCAAGAAACACATTAGTGATACAGGTATTGTCATACTTGGCAATTGCCCTTATGCACACCAAGTATGACTTTTTGGCCTGATTGGAAACAAAAATGTACAATCACATTACCTTCTGAGCCCTCCCAATGATCACTAAATTGGCAGAACCATGTTAACCAAATCTGCTAGAGGTGCAAGATTCTCAAAAATGCTAAGTTTCTGAAAGCTTAATGATAATCTGTGGAAGAAGATCCTCAGGGAAGGTCTCATATGAAGTAAAACATAACAAGATCTGTAACCTTTAGGTTCCTCATTAGCATATTCAGAACTCTGAAACAGCTAAAGCACATTACAGTGAAGAGGGTGATGCTCACTGGAGGAATATAATTTAAGCCTGTGCTCCTGTGAAATGTTGTTTTCTATAAGTATTTAGGATTATTTTGCAAAGTATGTTTCTTTGCCAGCTTTGTTTTTTGCTAAATTTTTCAGCTTGCTTCTTAATTTGCAAGCTCTGCTTCTTGATAATATTTTGTAGCTGTCCACTGAGTTTGAAATCTGGCAGATCTCTTTCCCTTCTAGTTGAGAAGGTGTCTGCCTGCATAAACTCTTTCAACACCTTCTGTTATTAGAGGAAATATGAAATTAGGAGAATAAAGAGAAAAGTGGTACTGTCTGAGAAGCTAACAAAGTGCTTGTAGGAATTGCATCTGCTAAAAATTATGATTGTAATTACCTTTATAAAAGCAGGAGATTCTTTTTTTAAAATTTTATTTTGTCAGGAAAGAAAGGAGGTTATAAATAGGTGAAAGAAAAAAATAATATCACACATTCAAGGAGAGAGAAATTGTAAAAGAAGAGGTTTTTATATTCATTCTTAGGACTGTATCCCAATAACTTCTAGATTTATGATAGGAAATGTGATGTCACTCCAGGGTGCTATAAATTGAAACATTAAGTCAAAAACCCAAAAGACCTCTTACAGTTAACCATTTCAATTTTAATCATGAGTATTTTAAAAGTGTTGAAAGTAACAGATATTTGCTTTGGTTTTCTTTTTTCTCTTTATATTGAAGATATAGTTAGTTTATATATTAGTTATTTCAGAGACAGTTAATCTATCAAAAAGAAACCAAATTAAGAAGCAGGATATGCTAATTGTGGAAGAGTAAGGTCTCATAGCCAGGTGCGGTCAGCAAGACTGGAAATAGATCAAGATGGAAATTTCCCATTTTGCTCATGTAAAACATGCTTTCTGTAAAATTGAGAATATCCTTCAGATATTTATGATTTGTCAACATCTTTCACATTTTCATCATTAAACTTCACACACACATGCTAACAGGCAACATTTCACTACATGTGATTTTTATCAAATTAAATATTTCCTTAATTTTACCCTAACAAGCACAGTATATTTTGGTTTCCCTAAAATCAGTAACAAATTACACAGTCATTTTCTACATACAATATTCTGTTGTAGGAATTTGATTTACAGATGTGATTCTTTCCTCTGGGCTGAGCATCCTAAAGGATAGCATCTCCAATGGCTAGTTTATTATTGCTGCTCAGACCAATATTCTGTTATAGCAACATAACATGGTGTACAATGGAGATGTAGTCTGGAAAACTGATGCTGCCATTATTTTTGTATGCATCCCACAATGATCTCTAAGTAGTTTGTGAAATTCTGACTCGAAACGACAAGAGCCAGTGTCAGTTTCAATAAGAAGTCTGACAGGGATGCAGAGAACCCTTTTTGCTTAATTTCTTTTTCATTCTGAGATGTCTATAACTACCATCAAGGCATCAAGATATTATGCCAGGAAAAAAATAAGAGTAGACTCTCAAGAACAGAAAGATGATGAGAAATGAAAAGATAGAGAAATGAAAAGTCCTCAAATAGCCTAACTTTTTCCTGCAATAAAGCCAAAGAGATTTAAGCAAGAATTTTGTTTTTTCACAAAGATAAGGAATCCAATTGGAAAAGAACATGGGCAACAAAAGCTGTATGTTTTAGAAGGAAAATAGAAGGAGGCTGCAGATGTTTACCTTAACAAATCACAAACTCAAATGTACAGAGGCAAGAGAAAATTGAGGACTACATGGAAAAAATTATAAAAAGCCATCAGAACCAACTTGTAAAAGAAGCACAAAATAGTGCATAACGCATGGGAAAAAGTATCAGCTGATGCAGTTCCAGCTTTTAGAAATTGTTTTTCAACCACAAAGCAAAATCATTATGCAAATGGAAGTGATAAAAAGGCTGAGGGTATTTACCAAGAAACTAAGGAACTGGCTGGAACAGTTAAATAGTAGCTGAAACACTACCTTCAATCCAAATTAAACCTTTGTGACTTATACATTTTACTTTTGTGCACAAGTGAAATGAGAGTAAATCAGAAGTGAGATCTAGGTAATTTTTTAGGAAAATTTAAGGTGAGAGGCACTGAATTTTTAACAGACAAGTACAGACAAGTAGAGATAGAACAGCAATATCTTTACCTCAAAGAAATGTGGAAAAGTAAAACACAAACAAGTTTTAAAAAAATGAGATTCACAACACAAGAGCCAATGATATTGGACTAGAATAGTGAATTTAGAATAGTTTTCTGTTTGTGTATTCTGGGGAAAATACGTTGACTTGGTATTACCAGTCTTATTAATATCCAAGGGAAATGTTACTTCCTGAAACGCCATTAAATAGAAAGCTTAGAAGAAACTCAGTAGAAAGCTAAGAACAAGATACTTCCTTATGTATTCATATGATTTAAAACAAAAGGATTGTGAATTCTTATAATCACCATGTAAACAGGAAACAAATAATCTGATAAAAGTCATAAGATCTATAATGCTCTGTGTACAGTCAACACACAGTATGAAAAAGTAGAGTACTTATAAATGCATTGACAAAACATGCGCACAGAAAACAGTTTCTTCCTAAGCAGTTTTTTTGATCTCCCTAATCATATCTGAACAGTGCCTGTAAAGACATAGAAATTACTTCACAAAAGGGAAAGAAAAAGGGATGAATCTGAATTTTCATAATATAAAAAAGAAGAGCTAGTTGATTATACACCATCCAGGGAAAGAACAAAACTATGAGTGGACTTGTTTGGCTTTTGATTTCCACTTAAAGAAGACTTATACACAGCTAATGTAGTCTTGCTAGAATCTGAAGTTCAGTGATAATTGTAGTATCGGAAATATCAAGGTAGAGAGAGAAGATTCCATGTTATAAGTGGTTAAGTTCCAAATGAATTATTTTGACTTTCTGTAGGACAGAAAAATTAAATGCTAAGAAGGTGCTGAGAAAAGGCTTTTCCTAAATCTTTTTTTTTTCCAGACATCTCTTCCTGAAACCATTTTTTTTTTCTTGGTGTTGCTTGGCAAAGATGAGGTAATAGCTGAACAAGCTTGACATGTAGTTCTTTCCATATTAGTCTTCCACACTTAAGAATTTACTTCTGTTTCTGTATGTTCCTTTTCAGTAAGAAAATGGGAGACAAATGATAAAATATTTGATGACTTTCAGAAAGATGTTTGCACTTCCTTTCAAGTCCTGCATTCTGGACCACATCTGTGGGGTAGGCTAGTAAAGGCACCCATGATTATTTATCTTAGATGAAAGGTAAAATGTCTGGTTTCTTTTTTCTGATTTTGCCTTTCGGAGAAGGATTTTGCTACCTTTAATTTTCCAGTTGTGAGTAATATCGACCTAGCAACTCCAGGAACTTTCACAGTTCTCTGTGAGGGCATCGAGTCATGCTCTGAGCAATAGACGTTTTTTGGTTTTATCCCTGCATGTACCAATTTTCCAGACTATGGTTGAGTCTTTTCTCTAGCCATTCAAAATACTGGTCATCAAAGAGTGAAGTTTTGGGCAAGTGGGAAATCTGATAAGTCTTTTAAATTTCTTCTGTGTCCAAATGGACTTAGTTGAAATTAGATAGTATCAGAGGAATAGTTCGTTTCTAAGGGATGTACAAAAAAAAATTCTTTTTCTTCAAATTTTACAATCAGCTATACCAGTTAACTAATACAAGCATGCAGTCTCCCATTTCTTTGATTCGTTGCATTTGACACTTTGGAAGTGCCTCCAAGGCTTTGAAAAATAAACACTGAGAGTCAAATGCGAGTTTTGATTACAGTCTCATTGATTTCAATGGCATTGCATGGGTACAGTTGAGGTCAGAAATCGACCTGTGATCAGATGAATTTCAGGACTTGCTCAGGGCCTCCTGATTCTGAAATATTGAAATAAATCAGGAATAAATGTCTTCTAAGTATAAGCAACTCAGCAAGAAATACAAAGACAATGCTTCCTAAAGAAGTTCTTGTGTGATAGGACACTTGCCATCTCTAACCAAAAAGATTTTCACTCTGTAAATTAGTACACTGCAAATCACAGCTGTTAACAGAAGCAGTCAGACCAACACAACTTCATTGCCATTGTAATCAGTACATCGTCTTGTCGGGACTGACTGACTTTCAGGTGATCCACACATTAATACATAAAGCGTGGCTAGGATACGGCATCAAGCACAAATGTGCTGTTAGCATGCTTCCTCACTAACTTTTCGTCCATACACTGGCGGTTCTTGCAAATAGTTTGGGGAGGAGCACAGGGTACAGACAGTTCCCTTAGGCAAAGAGGATATTGCCACCTGCTCTGTGAGGGAGGAAAGTTTGAGATGGTCCCATTTGGCTAAGGTACACTGTGCCGTAAGAAGTCAAGAAGTCAGTTCAGAGAACTCTGACCTCCTTTCTAACCTCCTGATCACTCTAGGAACTGTGGGATATGTTTGATTGATGCTGGTGTGTATTAAACATGCCTGAGCAGGCAGAAAGGCTGACTTTTTTTTTTTTTTAAACAGATTTGTAAAGTATAAGTATTCACATTTTTGTTCACAAGGACATGAATATAAAACTCTATTTAGTGGGACCTGTAGCCTTCTCTTGGCAGGTCTACAATGTTTTCATGGAACACTCACGTGTTGCCTTCTCCCTCTTCATGCACGTACACATAGGCACACTCTCATTCCTGAATAAGTTCCACACATGCACATCTCCCATCTACTTTGCAAGACAAACATGGACTCAAAAAAAGATTTAAGCTGCAAAAGCAGGGCACTGGCGATGATGGAGGCTGGGGTAGTATCTGGTGGCCTACCACCCTTCTCAGCTGTGAGCAATATAAAAGCATTATGAAGTAAACCTGCCTGGAATTAGAACAGTGGAAAAGGAATGTGCTGCAAATGGTCAGACAGAATAATGATAAAAAAAAAATTGCTATATAGAGGGACAGAGAGTGACTAGAAAAACAGACAGAAAATAAGAGATTCAAATTGGAAAAAAAAAAAGCCTGGAAAAAATTAGTTCAAAGCACCAATATTAAATTGCAAGGAGGAAGCTGTAAATGAGTAATATTGGAAATTAGCTAGGCTAACTATATTTAAACAATAATTTATTGTGATGGATTTGTTATATAATATGATATTGAGTTTCTTTTCCTGCAAAGGAAGAGAAAGAGAAGACAGAAACAGAGAAGGTAAAACAATAGCAAAACAATAGCAAAACAAAAAAAGAAAAAAAACAAAAAACAAAAGCAATATAGTTACGGATGGCAAGCAGAAATACAGTACAGACAGAAAGATAGAAGCCCTTTAGACTTGGACACTACTGTACCACCAATATGGATGAAATTGAGGGAAATCAGAAAACTGAAACAGATATGATTTAAAAGAAAAAAGTCTTAGAAAAATAAAGTGCACCGTAAGGCAAAACAAAGGGAAATAGTTTGTGTTCTGCATATTTAGTTAATAACAATAAAGGAGAAGTGTTGCTCAAGGTCTAGGGGGTTCTAAGTTGTTGAACACACAAATATCAATAAATATTGGGGAAAGCCTATCCTTACACGGAGATTTATTAAATTACTGAAGCATCATTATCATCCATCAACCTAGTCTGTGCAAAATCTCAGAAATTAGTGAAAGAAATAGATTTGCATTTACTAAAGGGTAAATGATGAACTAAAAAGATCTTTTCTAGCATTTGCATGTACAAATCCATGAAAGATCCCGGCACATGGAATGTCTCACATGTATCTCAGTTGTTAGATTTTGCTATTAGATCCAAAGCACGGTAAAGTTTATGTTCTATGTTATTTTTGCAGTTACCTTAAAGTTGATTTTAAGCATACCATTTACACACTAGGGTGGGAAATAGAGGGTTCTGGGAGATGATAGAGGGAAGACACATGGACAGGCATGAATGTTTCTCCCAAATGTTCTTCTCAAGCATTTCTTAGATATTTCTGCTGTAGTCTTCACATAGAAGACTACTATTTTTTTTTTGACTCAGATGGCTACATAGTATCTATTTTATTTCCCTGAAGCATCAGTTTTAACTTTATCCCCATGTTATGGAGTCTGACTCCGAGATCATCCCACATCTCAGCATCTGGTAGTACTAGAAGTACACTGGTGAAATTGTCTAAATATCTCTGGTGGATTTCTGAGGTCTACATTTCATAGCTGAAAACTTGATCTTGGTTTGGAGAAGAAACCAAAAACCTTCCAAATCCATCAAATTTCAACAGAACAAAGGTTGCTTTCGTCTTGCGAGTGTGTTTGTTCGGAAACTCCAGAGTTGTTCAGAAGCAGCTGTTAGGTTTTAATTTCACAACTTGAATTTTTACAACTTGAATACACTCCTAAGTGTAGATGAGACTTTTCGAATTCATGCAGAACACAGTGTCCTTTCCTTCTCTCTAGTTAAAAGTCAGTTAAGTGAAGATACTGACTTAGACTTCCCGTAAATTTGGGTGAGTTATTGTAGAGCATAGCCTAGAAATAAATATTTCTGAATTAACTAAATCAACTTTTTCTCACATGCAAACTCAGGTAATGTAAGATAAAATATATAAAAGCTATCGTAGGTGCAAACCCAAAATAGAGGAATTTATTTGTGGAGAGTGCAAATGATCATGAGTAATAAATGATAATTATTGCTATTCTTTTGCTATTGCTATTCAGGCAATGTAATTGGCTGAATACAGAAAATCTTTGAGTAGTATCACAAATCTTACTCGGTAGGATGCAATCTTTTAAGAATCTTTTCATCCCAAGACCCACATCAGTACAGGTTTGTAACAGATAACATAAATAGTACTTGTTTTCCACAAGCTGTATATTTATATGGCTAGGCAGGTGGTAACTCCCTCTACAAAGCAGGCACAAAGACAATCAAACAATCATGCTCCCTGGTTACCCAGACTGCTTGAGGATAATGTGAAATTAACTGCCTTCTTCTCTGTGCGCATTGAAATGTAAGCAACATGTTAGTTTCCTAAGCTCCAGATTAACTTACTTTTAACCGTTTAATGTAATTTCAGCAAATAGGGACACCTACCCTACCCAAACATATTAATGTTCTCATTTACACACATCTTTATCACACATTTCCACACTGTCAGAACTATAGGAGAGGTCAGACTGCAAAAGACACCATTTTGTGTGTGTGTGTGTGTGTGTGTGTGTGTGTGTGTAAGGGAGATGTATGAGGTAGGGGAGAGGTAAAGATAGGAAGGATAAGAGAGAACACTCTAGTTCCCACCTTTTCCAGTTTTTGCTTCCCTAAAAGGGCAGGGAACTCCTGGCTATATTGCTCAGCTTTCACCAGACCATTTGTACAATGTGAAACTCCTAACTGGATGGGCGGTACCATTTATTTGTTTGTTTGTTTTCCAAAGAGGTACAATCTTGAAGCCCTCTCTAGAGACCCAGCTTGTATATTCTTTGTAACACTTCACAACCTCTAAGTTCTTCTGTGCCCACCCTATTACTCGTCTCCTCACACATACTTCCCATTTGTCTCCTCAGAAACCAGTTTATCACCACATCCCCCACTGACAGATGTACACATCTCCCACACAGGAACAGCTGCCATCTACCTCTCTCATTCCTACCCACAAGCTTCTTGTTTCTACTGTCCATTCTGAATTATCAGCAGAGAGGAATACACATACTGCAACACAAACAAGCATCCCCAGAGACACCCAGATGCTCCAACCTTTGCAGACCGATTTCACTAGCTATGTCTGGACTACACATGCTAACTCAAATACTGTATTTTACTGACATTTCAACACGGTTTAGGCACTAATGTTTTGATCCTCTTTCCAGTAACCATTGAATTGTACCCACAAGTACATACATTTCTCTCTTTAAAGTCAGCTGGCAAATTGATGTCACTGTTTGCCTTTTCTTTTTTTTTTTTTTAGCTTTTGTTTTGGTTTTTGGTTTCAATATTGTTAAAAACTGTGGAAATAACACAGTGCTTGAAGGCAAGGGCATTGACCTGGGCTGAGCTGAGGGCAGTAGGCTGAGCCCATAGCAGTTGCTGAGACTGGACTATGGTCACGCATCTCCCCCTCATGGATAAGAGCTTCACTGCCCCAGTGGCCAGGAAAACTAATACAAAAAGAAGTCAACAGCAGCGAAAAAGGAGATTTCTACAACCAACTTCAAGTACTGTTTGGAAAAAAAATAGCTGTCTCAGCATCTTGAATGTGTTCTCTGCAGTGGTAAATTAGTGCATGAAGTAGAACAGCAAGTTATTCACATAGACTACGGCTGGAAAAGCGTGACCAATTAGCTAAGTATTTTACTGGCCACTACATTTTTTGGTAGAATTGATCTTTTTGAGGAGTAAACCAAAAAGAGACTCATTAATTTTTATGCAACCGATGCTTCTGAAAGTATGGGCCCAATGTCTTTCAGTGTTCAAGTCAAGAGGTTATGTGTGCCCCCAGACAATATTAAACCAGTGCAAGTCTTATAGGATTACTCACAATCTTCTGATCAGCTGTGGGTGGAAATGAATATTCCTCTATCCAATGTAGTTGTTTAAAGACAGCAAGACTCTAGACCAGCTGGACAATTTGAGAAAAGATGTTGTCAATATATGAGAGTATTTTGAAGGGAAAGACATCCTTAGTGTTTCTCTCTCATGTCCAAGATGTACTTTCTGATTCCTGCCTTCAAGTAGCTGCATATTATTTCAGTACTACTTCAAGCCATGGAGAAAACTTTCATATTTTTTTGTTTTGACTGACATCAATACTTCCAATGCATTCTTTAACCCAACTGTTGCTCCACCAGTAGCCCTGCTAACTACCCAGTAGCTCTCTAAACTGTAAAATTAAATGCATTTTGTCCCTCCAGATGAAACTGATGACAATATTTTAGCTAGACATGATGGGATCTACCTAGGACTCTTCTGTATTCCTTCAGGAAAAAAAGTGCAACATCTTAAAAGTAGACACTTTTATTCACATCACACATAATACAAACAATTTAGCACACATTCCATCCTTTCTCTCCCCACACACCAAACCATTTTCACAGTTAGTCATCTTTCCTGACTCTCCTTCTCAACATAAACATTGCTTCTTAGCAGTCACAAAGGTCACCTCTCTCGTGCTTGTATAACTCTTTTTCAGCACAGAGAGTTGTGCCACAAATTCAGTGATTACATAATTCTTCAATAGCCGTTTTACACATCAGTATAGCTTCCTGCATGCATTTTTGTAACATGTAAACTGATGAATGTCCCTTACAACGAGCATTATGCTCTTAGGCACACTGCATTGATTTCAGCGTCTTCCTGCAGCCTAGCTGAATAATTCTTGACACATGGAACTCTGCTGCTCTGCCAATTATGTAAGCACAACGGCTGCCACACAGCTGTACTTAACCCAGTCCACTCATAGACAACAGTATCTATCTCATACATCCATGTACCTGTCTTCACTGACTGTATGTACTTGCTCCTTCTGTGTTCTTCCCTCTTTGAAGTTAACTCACAACCGACTCTTGCCTCCATGCACACTTACATGCACATGGCCTCCTTGCAATTGTATGCAGCCTCCTTTAAACCAAGAGGCAGATCACCACAGATGGCTTCTACCCTTATTCACTTTTTCCAATCTTCATCACTCTTCCCTCCTCCATAAGCTACTTTCATTCTTACAAGTCCCACACCCAGGTCTGCAATGCTTGCCTGCACTTCCTTCATTTACTTTGAGCCTGCTGTGTGCAGAATGCTCTCTTATTAGTCATGACTTCAAATTTCTTTCATCTTTCCTTCCACGGGCCTTACAAGCACATCTGTCATATACCCGTCCTGCTATCACACACCATCATGTGTGCCCATGTCGAGTTCCTTCCTGCTCACTCCCATCCATTTCACTTTATGACCTACAGCTCCTAATTCTGCTCCCCTCATACTGCACACTTCACTTTTGACTCTAGTACAATCATGTGTCTCACAAAGTCTTCCAGATAGTTATCTCTCTCATTCCTTTTCCTCCTACTACTTTTTATCTTTAGACAATCACTCAGCTAGCACTTTTGCACCATTTCTCATAATTCTATTTACTTAGTATCAATTACAAACTTCTTGGCTTACAACTTTTTTTTTTTAATTCATCTATGTGCTGTGACACGTACACCCACACCTCACACTGCTCTTTACTTCCCATTGTTTTCCTCAGTTGCTGTCCTTGTACCATATTGCCTGTTCTTTCTCAATATTATACCAACTATCCAGAAAGAGGCAGCCTTTTTTTATGCCGGCCAAGCCACTCTCATCCTCTGCACAATTTTCTCTGCCTACATAGTGATGAACAACTCTAAATTTCTTGTCCTGTACCTCCTGTAAATCATGTTTTACCCAGGCATCTTTGCACAAAACGCAGCTTTAATTTTGTCTACATGTCCTTCAGATCCCTTGTTTTTCCCCATTCTCATGTTTCTCAAGACCTGCCACATTTTTATACACCTTCTACAGTTCACAATGCCCTCTTAATGCTCATTAACTTGCATTTCCTTGCATTATCTTTACACTGCTCTGTTCTGCTTCATCCTTACAACCAGGTACCAAATATCTATAGCACTCTATCAGGCTTTCATCCTCCACTGAAATTTCTCCCAGCTATTACATCTTTGTATATCTTTATGACTTCCTATGCATTTTCCCCGACATCACATATTCAGATCCTGCTTATTTCCAGCTCAGTTTTTCCTACCTATTCCTCTCCTTGGCATGTGTTACACCACCACATAAACCTTCCCCTCCAAATTCTAGCACCTTCCTTGAAAATACTTCTCATTATCTAGTTCTTGACAGTTAGAGGATCTCCTTTAAGATCCTCACAAGCATTTTGTATCTGATTATTTTCTATATCTTTCTCCAAATATGCAGTAGTTCACATTTTTCTTACTTCTCCAAACATTCTTTGTATCCATGCTTTCATTTCCCCTGCATCTCGCTGCATACACTAGCTCACTGTTGCAAGCCCTAACAACCTTAGCTGTCCCTATCACCAGCCTACAGTCTGCACCTTTTCCCCATGCCTTCTGTTTCCTACTTCCCTTTCAAAACCTCTTTCCACTCACAAGAATCCATTTCTTTTTCCCATATATATCCTATAGCTTTTTTCCTTCTATGCTGACCACCTTTGCTCATCTGCTTTTAGTACCCAAAAATACATCATTGGATACAAAGTAGTTTATTTTTGGCATGTAGCCCTTTCCCCGAAAATTCTTTTTCACTGTCTTTTTATATATAATTTATTTTTTTCTTCCTTGGAAAAGAAAAAAAAAATCCAAAATCTATGTGCATTCCATACTTTAACATACTGCACACTCTTACACATAAGCACTCTCATCCTGGCCTCACCACTGCATCCTCTTTTCCCCATATTTGGATTCATTCATCTGCAGTCATGCACAGCTTCCCTTCCACTACCATGCTCACACATACGGCTTCTGGCACTGACATGTGTATCTGTGACTAGTCTTTTTACTACAAGCAGTTGGAACAATGCCGAACTCGCTTTCATTCTCTGCTGCTTTTGTCTGTCTTGCCACAAAGCATAAATAAATAAATAAATTATATCTTTTTTTATGACTTATTTATGGGTTTTTTTTATACCACTCCTCTACTTATACGCTTAGACAAGTCAGGTATTTCCGTTCCTGAAAATGTCTCTCCTACTTGTCTGGATATTTTCCTGAAGGCACAAGATAAAGACAAATTTTACATACCATTTGCACTCCTCATACAACAAATCACACAAGTCTAGCAGCAAAGAGCTCAGGGCTTTCTTGTTGTATTGTAGCTCACAACAAGCTGCTGGACCATATAGCACACATCCCTGTCTATTTAAAAAGGAAAAAAATACACTTTCCCCTACACACTCCTCTCTAAATAACTGGTTTTGCAATATAGGAATCAGAGAATGCATGCAGAGCAGCCTTATTCAACCCAAAATATCCATCCTTCCAGATACTGCATATTTATAGTTCAAGAGATAGGACCAACACAGAGCTTTCACGTTTATTTTAATAAAGGACTAAGAACTGATCAGAAAACTATCTAAACCATTCAAGGACTTTTTCCCCTCTTGGCTAATAACAGTTTGGTGTCTCCATAAGGACTCACCAGTAACTGACGCTTTAAGCTACATTTCAGCTGTTTAGATGAGTAACCGTTTTCAGTTTCCCTCTATATGTGTCTGTGTTGATTAGTCGTGTGCTACATTCCTAGAAGGCACTTGGAAAATACTGGAAATTGCAGGGTAAGAACAGTTTTCCTGGCTTCCTAGCACAAAGTGAATGTATCATTTCATCTAAACACAGATGTGCAGAGGATCCTTTGATCTCCAGTTGCTTCCAGAGAATTTAGTGTTTGGGCTTGAGGAAAATGAGGATTGATTCAAAGGTCATGAATATGGTTTCCAGTGTCTGGCACAAAAGAAAACAAAGAAAAACGAGGTAAAAAACAAGAAAAGAAAAGAAAAGAAAAGAAAAGAAAAGAAAAGAAAAGAAAAGAAAAGAAAAGAAAAGAAAAGAAAAGAAAA
>JAUBNY010000926.1:1773379-1786300 GCA_032275445.1 Crypturellus soui
AAAGAAAAGAAAAGAAAAGAAAAGAAAAGAAAAGAAAAGAAAAGAAAAGAAAAGAAAAGAAAAAAAAGAAAAGAAAAAAAGGACACCAGTTCAGTTAGTGCAGTTAGTTACCTGAGACATGCAAGATCTAATAACCAGGAATTTGGACTTTCCTTGTTACAGTCTCTAATTTTCCCGTAGGGTTTGCAGGCTACTTAACTTGAGGTTGATTCTTGCAAACCCTGCTCACTGAACCTTTTTTGTTGTATCTGAAGTTTCAAGTTTCCTTCTTAAAATATAACCAAGAATCTCTTTGCTTTTGCCTCTTAAAACAGACTTATTTCACACCTCATATTTCTCTTTCGTTGTTTCCCTGCCAGGGACCCGAAAACAGCCTGTAGAGCAGGAGGAACCTCAGGACTAAAGAAAAATATGGGGCAACACGGGTGGGGGAAGGAGGAGGCACAGCAGGAAAGGCTGCAACATTTGGGACAGATCTACTTCTTACAACACTCCCCATATCCATTATGCTTCTTTAAAGAATCTCTCTACCACCCTCCCCTCCCCGCCCTCTTAGGACCCTATTAGAAAATTTCCTTACCGTGGTAGGAGTAACCATGGCATTCGTGTGAATGTTTCCAGAAAAGTCGACATGAAGAGAAGGGTGGATGTATTTATGTTCATTCAAAGTCCCAAAGTTGGTCTGCTTGGGCTGTGCAGAGTTGCTCTATCGGAGAGGAGCCTTAAACTCTGAGTCCCGTGAACATAATCTGCTCGATTATAACAAACCAGCTCAGCCAGATGGCTCTGTGCTCTGCAGATTAACCCCTTTATTGCCACACTCAGCTTTTTCTACCTACCATTTAAAATAGCTTTGACTAGTTGTGGAATTTCAGAGAGTGAGGCACTTTTTCTGAAAATGACAAAACTATCATAAAGGTCATTTTTCCCCTGTGTGCTCTAAAGAAAACTATCGTCTGACAATTTTCTTTTTTTTAATACTTTTTACAATTTTATTTTCTTCCTTATAAAATCTTTTCATGCTATTAAGAACAGTGTTAGCACCAGGCAACATCTAGAGAATTTTTTTGTTAAATCATAGCCATGACTTCTGGGCTGTGATTCTCTAAAGGCAGTATTTTAGTGGAGGAATGTCTCTGCATTTTCACTCTAATGGTCAAGCCACCTGCCTTCTTCTTCTGGTTTGCTCCTGCTCCTGTTCTTTCTTTCTCCTTCTCTCTCCCTCTCTCTCCATTTCTCTCTTTTCCCTATAGTCTCTCACACGCAGACTCACATAGATAAAAGCACAAACTCTTTGCCAGCATGTGTTGATATTCTCACCCATATTCAGAAGTCATTAAAATAGATGGAATAGAGAAAGAGGGCTAAAATGTTATAAACCTCCGCCCCCTCCTTCTGGATCCTTCTTTTTTTCTATTGTTGTTGTTTCAAAGGGGGCCAAATGACCAAGTATGACCAAGTCACTCCTCCTATAGCACAAAAATAAGTGTCAGGAGAAACTATAACTGATAAGAGCAGATGTTTGGATGAATTTATGGTTAGATATTCCTCCTGTTTTGATTTAAAAAATAGTCCATTAAGAGAAGGTTGGCAAATGCCAAAAATATGGAAAGTTCATCAGCAACCAGCAGCGACTGGTTTCCACACTTTTTATTTAGAATGCTCACTCACAGAGATGGCTGATAAATTTAGCTGCATGCCTCTAAGTCTCCCTCTAAATTTACATGCTTAAGTCATCCTGCTTTTTGATTCAAGCATAATTGAGCAAGTCCTAACAACAAGGAAGTGGTCACAGATATTGTATAATCTTAATCTTAAAAAACACAATCTTATTTCCTTAAAGAATTCTTACTTTCCCATCTTGTGAAGTTTTCTCTTTTGTTGTTTAACCAAAAAAATTTTCCTTTTTTTCCTCCCCATGGAAAGTTGACTACCCCTTCCATAATGTCAAGGTATTGTACCATCTTTTCTTCAAGATATTTAAATATGCCCAGTTAGTTGCCACAGATAATTTCAAATATTTCCCACTGTGGACTGAAACATGATTGGTGCTTTTTGTTATGGATGTTCTTTATCTGATCTTTTCCAATCATAATATAGTACCATTATAGAGAACTTTGAATGCCACACTTTGTACCTGCCTTGTAAATCTGCCTGAGTTGCTTATTCCATATAAATGCCTACACACAAAAGAAAAAGAGTAATCATCAAACACTGTCTCCTAAGAATATTCTTCTAAATTTTGCTGCTCTACCAGTTCATCAAAAACTTTAAACCTAAAAGAACTATAGAGCCTTTTAATCTTCATCTTACATCATTTTTAGAGCTTCTTCAGCAGAAAAGAAGGAAGTACATGTCAATCCTGTCCTTCCCGACCAGGACTATAGCCTAATTTGAGAAATGCCTAAAATATGACTCAGCTTTTAATTCAACTGAAGTAGACAAACAGTACCAGTAATAGAAAATTTCCATATAGCTAGCATATGGTATGCTCACTGAGGGGCAGACAAAGGGTTAAATATCTGAAGACAGCCCAAAGTTTGCCGTTGCAGCTAGTGCAGCAAAAAGAAGGCAAGTAATCTGCCTCTGATGGGAGGTAAAGCTACCAGAGCTTTGCCTACGCATGAATTCAGGGGTTTTGCCCTGTACTTGTGTCCAGGTCTTTGGCAATAAGCATGCCTTGTAATTTGAGATGTGACACCTTAATCTTTCCAAATATGCATGCACTACACAAAGCATTGTAGACAGGATGTTATCCCAGCTAGGAAAAGGAGACATGTTTGATACTTTCAATTTTCCAGACTTGCCCCTAAAACCTTTTCTGTTGTTTCAAAACTATCTTTTTTCACTACATATTTTTTTCATTTTCATCTGTTACTCTGAGTGGTTTTGTAAGCAAAATCCTTAAAACAAGCATCTCTTTTTTACACCTTAAACATGTTTCTCACTTTTTGCTGGTAAGCCATAAAGCTCCCAAGTGGTCGCCTTATTTCAAAGACAGTTTTGGATCTAAAGTTCTAACATACCAGTAAAAATGCATTACTTTGAACAAGTCATTGTTCAGTCCTGAAGAATTTTCAGTACTGCTCTGAGCATGTTGTAGATAGTAATTAATTTGGGGGGAGTTTAATTGGAATAACTGCTAGACAATGATCTGGTCAATTAAACCCTTGATCAAATTTCAAAATATATATCATTTTATATATATTAAGCACATTTTCTCTATATGTATTCTATATTTTTATTCTATATTTAGTTACCTTTGATGTTAATAAAATAGAATTTTAATGGATAAGATAGTCATGTTAGCATGTAAAGGCCTGAAGATTTTCATTGGATTTAAGATATATCTCAACTCATTGAAAAAGGAAGGGACCCATTAACTGTTAGCTTTTACAACAGCACCACATTGTGGTCAAAATACTGACTAGCTATAATAAGTATACCATAGGCATTTAAGCAAGTTTGCCTGATTCCCATGGCGATTTTGATACAAATTGACAAATAAGTTTACCGGCAATGGAAATACTTTCCAACTATGTGGCTATTGCCCTTTCAGATGACAACTTTCATGCTAATTTTAAGAAGTTAACAAAGGGTGTGGCAACTTTTCCAGAGATTTTCTGTGATATGTATTGTTAATGTTTTCTAAAAAGTAAAAATTCGAACAGAAATATTCTTTCGTTGAGAGAAACAGCAGTAGGAAAAAAAAAAGACTATTAAAAATAATGTATTTAAACATTATTTTAAAAATTATCAAAGATATCATTTCAGAGCTGACAGAATCGATGGAACCTTAATGACTTTAGGTTTCCATGCACATTTCTATCAGTGCTGAACTTGGTGCTGTCAGCTGTGTTCATGCTGGTGTTTTCCACAAATCCCTTACACTCTTTACCCAAGCTATAGAAATGTTAAGTATTAAAGAGATATTGCAAGCAAAATGCAGACTAAGCCAAACGTGTTCTGCTACATGTCCTGAGAGGTTGTCCTCTATATTTATTCCTCTTTTATTAAAAATGTGCTTAAAATAATAACTCGTAACAGTTAAGAGACAAGGTCATCAATACGACAGAGAAAAACTTGTATTCAGAGCTGTCAACCTGCTGAAAAACAGGATGGAGAAAATGCAGAGTAAGAACCATGAATTGGGGTCACACCCTGAGTCACTGCTGTTCAAAGCTATTCCTGCAAATAGTATATTTTGCAGAGTTATCTCCTATGCAGTTCATCTAAAAATTAATTATCTTGACTTTAGTAGGCCCTATTTCATGATGAGAATTATTAGAATGAGATTAAATAAGGTTCTGAATACGTTATTAATTTAAAATGACTATTCTACATCTACTGTTTGAGTTGTATGGTTTGAGTACAGCCACTATCACTCTCTTGAGTGAAATATATCACATATACAAAATATGACAGTATTCAGGCAAAAATTGTAAGTGTTTTACAAATACTATTCATTTCTAGTTTAATTAAATGTAGGTGTCCGTACTCCTACTTATTAAGCAGTACACATGAGGGGATTCCTACTAGCCAATACACAGATATGTTTTAGCAATCTGGTTGTGATCACTACAGATCTGTAGTATACTAATGTGTGCCTTCACTTACCAGTTTAGCACATACTTTTGTTGTTTTTCAGTATCATTTTTTCATTATCTATTTTTCCAGAGACAATCTTTATTGAAGGAATTATGAAGATGCATTACATGAAGAATATCAAGAACATGCTTAGCTGATGATGATGATAAGCAAAATTTCTGGAAACAAAAAAATAACGTCTTGTAACATTGTTTTCTTTTAACCTCTACTTACCTGTCTGTGGAATAGAATTAGTTAAGTTGAATTACTGGAACATAATTTGAAAAAAAAAAAAAAAATCCTTACTTTAAGAAGGCAAGTTAAAGCTACAGCAAGAAGTTAAGCAGAATTATCTAATTCTGTGGAAAGTGAGGAAAAAAAGTACCTTGAGTTTTTAACCATCCCAGATGTGTAGGAGGAAATGTCATTTTGTTGCAGAGAAAGTAAATTCAATGACAGAACCTATATAGAACTTCATAGCCTGCATAAACTACATAGGAGTACTCTTATGAGACTGCAGCTGGGAGATAAAAGCCAATTCTAATCAAGTTCAAGAAAGATCTGAACAAATCACAGAAGATAAGAAGAACACCAGATGCAATGGTCAATGGTTTAAGAGACTTTTCCTGTGAGGAAAGACTGAAACAATTCTTCTAGTTGTTTACCAAGAAAAAGAGAATCTGAGAGGTGGTAGGCCTGAACACTGAAGGCTGGAGAGAACTCACATCTTGAGTGAAAGGATCAAGAACTAAGGTATTTATGTTGCAGGAAGAGTGATTCACTCTAGGCATGAGTAAAAAGTGGAGAACATAAGCACAAGAATGGCTTGTCTAGGCTGTGTGATATCTGCCTCATTGAAGGTGATCACAAACAAGTTATACAAATCTGTCAGGTCTGAGAGCTGTAGTTGATCCTGCTCTGAGGAAAGGACCTAAGTGGTTTCTCCCAGTCCCTCTTTTCCATGACTGTGTGACTAGTATCTTCCTTGAAAAAGAACATTTTCTAGAACATAGTGTCCTCAGTACTTCAGCCTAGATTTTGAAATAAAACTCCCCAGTGAAATATTTTAGGAAGTTTCTTTTAGATAACCATTCCTTGATTTCATCACTATCACTGGGGGAATCTATTGCTATACATAGCATAGATGCTTGTTAAAATAAAATTACACACTAAAATTCCCATAGCAGACAGACAAAATTCATAGATACTGTTTTGCTGTTGTTGTTCCTGAATTGATCCATTGATCCAACAGAGCTATGGTATCTGAAACAATTTCATAAATAATGAAAAAAAATGTTGATTACATTATTTCAGAGAGCTTTTTTTAACTAACCAAGTAATTCCAAACTGAAGAGCCTCAGAGCATTGCTAGTTTGCCAGCATGGCATAAGGTGTGTTAAATTTGAGCATCACTGAAATTAAATGCATAGTTCCATGGAATACATGTGATAATATGTAGGGACACATTTCCAACCACAGGGAAATGTGTCCTTGACTTATGTGCTTACATTCCTGATATTAATGCCAATTGTAAGTATTCTTATTTGTCAATTTTATTTACAGGAAGTAAAAAATAAATAAAGAAAAATAATAAAACACTCCAGGAGAAGGAAAAAAGCTCCAACCTTACTCACTTCAATATGCATACTTGCAAGTAGCAATAGAGGTTTGTGTAAAAATAGAACTGCTTTTGGGTAATAACATTTTTCTTAACGGATTTAAGTAAGGGTCTCATTTGTGTTCTGAGATTATGTTTGCTAGAACAGAAGAAGTTGTCATTCTAAGTATAGCTGATGTGGAGTGTTTAATAGTAGAAGTCAGCTCTTGTAGTCAGTAGGACATTTCTCAGCATTTGTGTATTTACTTGTTAATAATTGTGGGTTCTGATCCTTCAAGGTGTTTTTATTTGGATTAAAATAAATTTGATTAGAACTTTTTATCTAATTGATGCTGATGCCCATTTGGCTATGCTTCTAATTTTTAATTAGAAGCATAATGCAAAATTCAACAAGTGTCATGTACTTAGGTGACAATACAGAAGTTGAGAACCTGCTTTCAAGGCTGTATTAGCTCTCCATATGGATAGCAAGCTTTCAAGCATAGCTTCTAGCATGGCTACAGATTTCAACATGGGTTACTCAAATCTGCAGGCTTGTGCAGTGCCATACCCAGACAAGATACAAGCTAATATCGTGTGCATAGTATGTGATACAAAATGATAGATTAAGGACGCACTATGCTTATAGTCAAGTGGATGAGCTGCATAAGCACAGGCAGGCTTTTGTGAGCTGGATTCTAGGAGAATCCTTTTCTCACTGACAAGTGTTTCTCTTTCTTTTAACCACGGAAGCAGAGAAGCCATTTTGCTCCTAAAACCATTCCTTCCCATTTCTATTTGAAAGATGATGGAGTATGCGGAAGTACGTCAAATTTCAGTCTGTAAGGAAACAAGCCAGAGAAGTCTAAGATTTTAGAATGACAATTTCTTCTGTCTGAAAGCTTTATGGCATAGCAAAGCAAGGGTCTTGACTGATTCTCATCATAAGAGTAGTTAGGAAGAGAAGGATGCTAACTGAGAAAATCCAGTGTATTCTTTTGGGGTGAATAATACTACTTACTGTTGAACTTGATTGTGCTTTGGACTACGAACTTTATTGTGCTTTGGACTACAGTCTATGCCCATTTTAAGGTTATAAACTAGCTGTAACTCTGAATAGCACTTATCTCTGCCATCTAAGGCAGCTCATGCCAAATATTGTTCTACCATATTGTTCTACCATCATGTTAAATCTCTCTATGCAAATATCAATATGTCTGTGCCTATGAAGGTCCCTACTCACATGCATTGTTACCTGTCATGTGTCTCATTCCAGTTGTGCAGTTGAGCCACTTCTCTACTGAGCACCACAAGGACCAGAACAGTAACTGAGCTTAATGCCCTGCAGGGAAAGAAAACGGAGAAACCACATTTTGAGCAGAGTATAACAGAGACTCTTTATTATAGCAAGATGGGTATGGTCACACAGCTGTAAAGACTAATGCATGAGTCATACATGTTATCTTTCACACACGTAACAACAGGAAACATTATGATGTTTTACAACAATTAAGAGGCTATTGCATGTACATTTTCTCTAATAATATTGCTGCATATGATTTTCATCTTTGCTTAAAGTTCTTTCAATGTGTTTTCTCCTTGCTGAAAGGTTCTTTCTGAAGGCAACTCCCTAATATGTTGGCTTTTCTTGATAGCCACTATTGTTTTATAAAGGCAGGCTTCATCACCGAGAGCTTTGCTTTTGCTGTAAAGTAAGACATCATTATGTTTTTCAGGAACATGCAATATGCACAGTTAGTTGCAAACTAAAGGTTTTGAAGACAATTTTCATGACACTATATATGGTGTAAGTGCATATTTCCCTAAATTCTCCTCCCTTCTGCCTAAACAATATAAAGTGAGTAATACTAAATTATTATCCTGAGCCATATAAAAATGTTCATGAACATTAATGTTCATGCAACAAAGTCAGCTCAGTGGTGCAGTCATAATGCCACGGATACAGACAAAAATTTCTATCTCCTGTCAACTCCAAACAGTAAAAAATCCTAGGAATCTCCAATGGAGAGTGAAACCTCCAGTGCAGTACCTAGAATGTTAAATGCACCATCCCAAACTTAAAAATGTCCAGACTGAACTCCACATACTCAATATTAGTGGTGTTTAAGTTCTCATGAGTTTTGTGCAAATTAAAGCACTTTGTTCATCCTGTTTTCATACACTCCTGCAACTATTCCCTGTCTTCCCTTTCTCCCACATTAGGCATCTCTTTTCCTAAATGTCTCAGGAAATGGATCTGCATCTAAAAAGGCAACGGATCTGGACTCTGGCAAGTGATTAAAGTGATTAGATTTCACTAGGTCTTCCTAAAAATGCCCATTAGAACTAAAGTGTTTTGGGCATGCAACTAAGCATGGTACTAAGTGCTCCACTTACTCACTTTTTTTTCTTTCTTTTTTTTTTTAATACTGTGATGTAATATCTACACAGAGAGTAGTAATAGTTTCACTTGGAAAAAAGAATAACCACATGCCTTACCCTGCAGTAAGAGAAATGGCCACATGTCACTTCTGTTGAAGTCCCTTCCTAAGTTCTTTAAGGGTAATTTCCATACTTCAGGGTGGTTTTCCCAGGGATGGTGTTCTGAATCATCTTAATAAAACAAGAAGCATTCAAAACTTTTACAGACTTATCACTGGATGACTTATTAAAGTGCAATAGACATACATAACTGCCTTTCACAGTAAAACATTCTGTAGTCCAATGGCACCTGATTAGCATGATACAAGAAGTTTAAGACTTATGTCACTCAGGTGTGGCCTAATGGGATACGTAGGCTGATGGGCAGACAGGAAAGGATGGGAGGGTCATGCCTTCTGCTAAAAAAAATAAAAAAATTAAAAAAACCTAAGACCATTCAAAGACTCTGAACTTAAGCTGTGATACTGCATGACAGCAGAAAAGTCCCTACTGTTTGCATGCTGATGGGATTGTGTGGTTTGTGTGTTTTCAGCAAATATCTGTATGGAACAACTCATGTTTACAGATTCTGTTCCAGATGAGAGAGGGCTTGCACAGAATTAGTGCCTTGGGCCAAAATCTCCTGGATGTTTCTCAATTCATGGCTCTTTTTTTATCTCTCATCTCAAATGATCTGCATATGCAAATACTGTGATCTATAGTGACCTCTGTCTAAATGCTGGCCTCTCATTATAACTACTGCTTAGTGCATCAGTTGCAATCACTGTCTACTAATTGCAATTAGTTTCACATTCTTGTGTTTTGTGTGTATGGGACTAGATACTGCTCAGTATGTGCACACTGAGAGTACCAAATGACCAGATGGAGATGATGAGACATGAATTGTCTCAAATGAATTAGAGTTCTCCTCTACAATGGGTCGAGGCGCAATCCTTTCTGGAAATACCTCATACTACCTCCTATTCAGGCCAGTTCTTAAAATCTAGAGGTCATTCTCTATACTCAGAAATGAATCCAGAATCTAGTGCTCACCTGAAAATACAGTCCTTTGCCATTAGTCCTATATTATTAGGACACGGTGCAGAAAATTTCCAAGATTAAAAATTAAATTTTCACTTTGCCACTGTATTTTAATAAATTTCTAAAATAATTTTACATGTGTGGAAAATATGCCAATTTTACTCATATCAGATAAAAATGCAGTTTTACAGCTGGCTAGAAAAATCTGAAACATTTCCTTAAAAGACTTGGTGAATTTTGAAACATTAGTACTTGAAAAGATTAATTCTCAAAAACCACTTTAAATGGGAAAAAAGGATTTTTATTGACTATATTGAAATATTTTTTAAGCAGAATTATTTGGCGAGCAGCTTCATGCTAGTCAGACTGTCTTTTTCTTCTGCAAAATTTCTCGGAACAGTCTTTAAAACTAAGAATGCTATCTATGAGCTTCTGGTTTCTAATTATACACATGAGAGATAGTGAACAGTGTTTTGTTTCCTTGGCAAAAATGTGAAGCAAATTACAGAATCACTGAGTCACAGAATTGATGGGGTTGGAAGGGAGATCTAAAGATCATCTGGAGAGCACAGTTTTCAGAAGCAGCAAACATATACAGCAGTTTGTGCAACAGTGTCTGGGTTCTGCTTAGAACTTAAAACTTTTAAGCACCTTATTAGAAGACCTCGAAGAACAAAAGGGTGATTGCTGCTAACAGGAAGGAGGAACCTAGGCAAGGACAACTACAGGACACCTTAACTTCTCCTGGGAGTAGCTCTAGCCAGGTGGTGCTGCTGCTAAGGAGTGTCTTCATTGCCCCTGAGCAGGAGGGTCTGGGGTGTTTGATCCAGATAATCCTGATTTGGGTGGGTTGATTACTCTGGGAGTCAGGACTAAAGAATGGCTTATATAAGACCCAGCCTAGAGTGCAACTAACTGAAGTGGTGAACACAGGCAGCAGGTTTTGCAGAAGGGTACTAGAGGACATCTTTTATGAAATGGTCATGATGCCACAGATCACAGTCCTCAATATATGCTGGAGCCACTACATCAGCTCTGTCATAGGCTTTGATGTGACTGACCCTCTGACAGCAGATGCAGCCCTTGGGGGATGAAGTTAGGTTGGGTAGCATCTGGGAAGGTGAGCAGGAGATAGACAGGGTGTTCTTGAAGACCATGCAGCTACAGGAATCCCAGCCTCCCACTACACTGCAGTTGCTGGAGGTCTCTGTGCCGTGTGAAATGTAGATGTAGATAAAGCCTGGAAACTCATTATTTCTTGCAGGAGAAGAAAGGTTCTTGCTCCTCCCGAAGACCTGAAGTTGAGCAATGACTTTAGTGCCATCCAAGCTGGCTAAGAACTAGACTTAGCTTCAAGGGAGGGAACTGGGCCAACAGACCCTGTGCCATGCAGAAACACTCAGAGAAAGTGGCAGTGATTGTTGTGCATGAATCTCTGCCACAGCGGACAGAGGCATCAATCTGCTGACCTGACCCCTTGTCCAGAGAGGTCTGTTTCCAGTCAGAACGGATGTTATGGAGAGATTGCCAAAGCTTGTCCAGACTTCAGACTTCAGACTATAACCTCCTGCTGTTTTTCCGTGTGGTCATTAACAATACCCAGAGGAAACTGAAGACCACCAAACAGGGTTTCAGAACTCTAGGGGCCCAGGTTGTTTTCTTGTCAACTCTGCCAGTGAGGATGAAGGATATGAGGAGGAGTAGACAGATATTCCAGCGTAACTACTGGCTTAATCGCTTGTGTTGGCAACACGCTTTCAGTTTCTAAAGCTATAGAAGCCTGTTTGAGAACCAACAAATAATGAGGTGAGATGGGACCCATCTTACTAAGGGGGCACACGTGTCATTGCCAACAGGTTGTCCAACCTAGTCAGAAGGGCTTTAGGCTAGGCAAGATGGGGGAAGGGGAGAGTTGCAGGGACAGGGCAGTCAGTGTAATGGACTGAAGTCAGGATGCCTTCAGCAGGTACATGTAACTGCAGAAAAGCATACAAGATGGGATTATGGAGTGATGAATGTGACTTTGTGATGGATTTGCACCCCTCCTGTTAAACTCGCAGGCTCAATTACCTCCATGCAACATCGGAAATAAATGGGAGGAATTGGAAATCTATATGCACTCTCAGGGCCATGATCTCACTGCAGTTACACAGACATAGTGGGATAGTTCACATGGCTGGAATGCTGTCATGGGTGGCTATGTGTTTTTTAGGAGAGGCACGCTGGGAAGGTGACGTGGTGTTACTGCTCTTTATGTGGGAGAGCAGCTCGAACTCTGCCTATGTGTGAGTGAAGACGAGGTTGAGAGCTTATGGATAAGGATTAAAGGGCAGGCTAACACATGTGAGCTTGCCACAGGCTATCTTAACAGGAAGAGGAAGTTGATGAGGCCTTCTAAAGACAGCTGGAGTAGCCTTACAAGCATAGACCCTGATTCTCATGGGGAATTTCAACCTCCATGATAGCTGCTGGAAAGACAGCAGCTAAGCAAAAACAATCCTGGAGGTTTATGCAGAGTACTACAACTTTTAGACACACGTTGCGGGGAGCCAATTAGGAGAGGTTGAGGGTAGCCTTGGCTACAGTCATCATGAGATGATGGAGCTCAGGATCTTGCGAGGAGGAAACAAAGCAATAGGATTACAACTCTGGACTTCAGGAGAGCCTAAGTTGGTCTCTTCAGAGACCTACTTGGAGGAATCCTATGAGTTAGGGCTCTAGAAAGAAAGAGGTCCAAAAGATTTGGTTAATATTCAAGCATCACTTCCTCCACACTCAACAAGAAGAGCTTCTTCAAATAAACAAGTAGCCAAAGGAAGACTAGGGAAAATGTGGGCCTACGACTGAGGGGGGTGGGTGCCCTGATTGCAAAACATGCGGCGAAGGCAGAGTTACTGAATACTACATTTATTTCAGGTTTTACTTGTAGCATTATTTTGTTTTGCCAGCCAGCACACAAGCTGTGCGAGTTTTGTATGAGCAGCGG
This sequence comes from Crypturellus soui, assembly GCA_032275445.1. Classification (NCBI taxonomy): domain Eukaryota; kingdom Metazoa; phylum Chordata; class Aves; order Tinamiformes; family Tinamidae; genus Crypturellus; species Crypturellus soui. Next base: position 1,786,012 of record JAUBNY010000926.1, read on the forward strand.
CAGCAGAAACTCCTGGAGCAAAGACGGATGCAGCAGTTATTTCCCTGGGGCTCCAGAACCACATATTGTTGTCACACCCCTCCTGGAACTTATGAATGCTCCGCACTTGGCTGGCTTTTCTGGCATGGCTCAAGATCATACTTAAATTGGGGGTTAATAAGGTTAATCTACTAATCGAGCATGGACCTGGGAAGGGATCCCCAGCCAGGTTTGATCCCCACATATCAGGAATACCCTCCTCAGGAGGGCCTTAGGGGTGAAACTGTTGAAGCTAACAAGCATATAGTTA
>JAUBNY010000926.1:1786400-1797594 GCA_032275445.1 Crypturellus soui
CAGAAACCGCTTTATTCCACGTTACAGCGCTCTATATATCGAGTACACTTCCGCAAGCTCTTTAGCCACACATATGCGTACACTACGATTGGCTACATGCTACTGTCCATGCATCTTCTACTGCACTTGGTTGGTTGTGGATAAAGGGCATGCATTCACACCATTGGTTTGTGCACAAGTCCTTCTTTCACACTGCTTGATTTCACACAAGCTTGATTACAGCTCCGTCTCACCCAACTTTCTCATGCTTGCAGTTCAGGGACTTTCGAGGATCACATTCCTTCAGATCAGGTAGTATCCACTATCTTCTTTAGTTCAGCTCTTCGTAGTCGCTTCCCATTGGAAAGCCTCCATCCCTTAGATATGTTCTCATAACCAAGTCAGGATTTTTTTTTCACCTCATAAACTGAGTGAACTGAACTTTCGTTTGACAGTAAGAAAAATTGTTATGATAAGATTTAATTCACTTTTCTGAATATTTTTTGCAAAGCAAGTTCAATAAACTCATCTGCTATAATTTTACAGAACATTAAACTAGAAAGCAAATAAGCAACTATTCTTGAGAAAAATATTTAATTTATGCAATTTAATGTATTTATTTGCATTCATTCTCAGCCTAATCTTCTACCTTCCTGTGAGGTTAAGCCATTGCAGAAATCTATCTGTGTTCATTTTTCTATAACAAGCTAAAAGAGAGAAAGCAAATGCTAAACACTTTGGAGCCAATCATCTTATTTAAATAACATATGCCTTTATGAAGTACCTTCATAATGGTATCAGCACTCCAAGTTATTTTATTCTTTTTTTACTTTCAAATTAAACACACAAAAAGGCAGTCTGAAAAGTTTGTGTTTTCAAGTTTCTCTTTCAAAAAGAACAGGGAGATAAAAGATTATTTAAACTAATTGTGAATGCTCAAGTTCTTCCATTCATTTTTGTATTTTAACAAATGCCAAGATGCTGGAAAAATGACATGGAGTTAAGGAAATCGGCAGAGCCTAACAAGTATGAACATGAGTACTGACAGTCTGTAGAATCAGTACCGACAGTTATTTGATAGAGGTTCTTTTTCTTGTGCCTTTCTATCTGTAGGCCTTAGTAGTTTGGAGGGGCAACTACCTTCCCCTTTTACAGAGGTGAACTGAATTCTGTGTGCTTGCAGGGAGATATTTCTTTGTGTTTTGTTTGTTTGATTGTTTTTTCTTTTTTTTTGTTTGCTTTTTTGTTTTTTGAGCTTTGCTCCAAAGCTTAAAATGAGTGGAAATATTTGGGGGACACAGAGGTCAAGACACAGAGAAATATCTTTCTGTATTAAAAATATATATATAAACTGGATTATGTTTACTGATGTCCATATCAGTAAACATCAGTCATTGGCAGTCTGTCTTAATAAAAAAAATGATGCAATTTAAAAATAAATCTAATATTATTCTTCTAAGGACTTGAATTTCAATCGATCTGGCTGTTATGGATTGACAAAATTTGTCTCAGAAATTTTGTCAGAAATCAATTGTAGTCAGACAAAATTTCTACTGCTTTTCATTAGGACACCTTAAATGTGATGCTATATTGACTTATGAAAATCTTTGCAGAGCTTGCTCCTCAGGCAACTAAAAATATAAGATGCACTAATGAATAATTTTAAGATTATGCTTTCTGTATGCATATACTTAACACCATTTTTTTAAAATATGGCATTAAAATTCCCCATGATTGTCTTAATAAAGCCAGCCATGAGAATTACTCGCCAGTAAAAGTGGGAGCATTTTCATAGCAATTTTTTTCTATAAAACTGAAAAATGAGATACAAGAGTGAAGGATAAAACCAAGACTCCTTTGCAGCAGCAGGAGTGGAGTGCCAGCATCAGGATGACATTAATGTGAGGCATTCTGGTCAATGGAAAGACTTTGGTACACATACGAGAAGGACTCAAACTAACATTGTGACTTGGAAATAGCACAGTCCAGTGCACTTTAAGAGGGTACTTAAATCGACACATTGGCTCCCTTCCAGGAATATTACAACATATTAGTAGAAAGGAAAGACTTTCCTTTCTAAAAAGTCATTTGTAATTTTGTAATTCAATTTGTAATTCAATATGAAGCCAAAAATGGGCACAAAGTTGCATTGTAGCTTCTGTCCGTTATGACTCGGTTCTTCATCCAAACAGTGGGACAGACAGTTACCAGAACATTTGGATCTTTTATGCAAGTCACCATAATTCGTTTGTCATAACATCCTGGATTCAAAGAGACACATGCTGGCAAGCATTATCAACTGAGCCTCATCTGTTTCTGGTACAGCCTGAGACCTGTGCAGTACAGGTCCCTCCTTCACACAGGAGGAGGCACTGAAAACCTTCAGGTATATTCTTCTTCCTTGTACATTTACTGCTGCCACAACATTAATTGCTCTCATTAATTCCTGTCAAGATGAGAGGTGATCTCAAGAAGTCCATAAATTCAAGCACCAGAAATTTCCTCTGCTTTATAAGTGGACTTCCAATCTTAAATAAATAAGACATGCATGTTGTCTTCTGACTTAGAAGCAGGGACACAGAAATACACTGGTACCCAGAAAGCTAGCATCCATCTCTTATCTGCTCATATAGCATTCAGTCCAGTGGAGTAGAGTCAGCCACCAGGATCCCAGCAAAGAGAGGGCAACCATAAACTTATTGTGTGGGAGAACTGATCTAATGGAACTGTCTCCAATGGAAGACATAGTCTCACAGACAGGTTACTATTGTGATTCTTCCCACATATAAAACTCTTCAATTGAGTTTTAGTTGCTATTAGTTTAGATTTTATATCACTGTAAACACAGAGTAAACATGATCTGGGTGTAAGAATTAATTTTCATAATAGGGATGAACAGGAGGAGCAGTGTTCATTTTACCTGAAAGGAGGTTGTAGTCACAGGTGAAGGTCACAGGTGAGTCTCAGGGTGTAGAAGCAGGTGTCGATCTCTTCTATATCTACAGATGGAACAAGAAAAAATGGCCTCAGGTTGTGCCAGGGAAGGTTCAGGTTAGACATTAGGAAGAATTTCTACGCGGAAAGAGTGGTGAAGCATTGGAACAGGCTTCCCAGGGAAGTGGTGGAGTCACCGTCCCATCCCCAGCAGTGTTCAAGAAACATGTAGATGAGGCACTTAGGGACATGATTTAGCAGGTATGATGTTGAAGAGTTTATGGTTGGATTTGATGATCTTGAAGGTCTTTTCCAGCCATAAGGATTCTGTGATTCTATGATTCTTTGTACAAAGCACGCTTGGTAAAGTGGTTGCAATATGTAGGAGAGAGAAAATGATAGACTTCCTAATAGTCTCTGAACCAGTGTAAATCTGCACATCTATTTATACACATTTTTAGACATTTCAGGAGCATAACCAATAATATGTATTTTATTTCTGTTGAAAAATAACTCTGCATAGACCTCAGTCTACAACATCTCTATCATTATGAATAGTATTTACTTTTTCCTTAAACCTTGAGTTCAATTCCTTTAAATAGAAAATGTCTTTCCTACATTGTTAAATTTTATGACTAATTTCTTTACTCACCATCAATTTTCTGGGGTCCATACAATCTGAACTCTGAATTTTTATAGCTGTAAGCGGGCGGGGACTTGATTAATAAAATATTCTGACTTGGTTAATAAAATATTCTGTATTTGGTTACCTGATCCAATAGACAGAGTTATAGAATTATAACAACAGAAAACATCTGTGAAGCTCCTTGGGACATTGTACAGCCTAGTTGAAAACAAACTAAAGACAGTTAAAAACAGTGCATAACGTGTTCTTAAATCAAACAGATAAAAGCAAATAGGTAATTCAGGAGAGGGAGAAGGGTGATTAAACTAAAAGAAAACATAGGCATAAGAACAAATGCATATCCTGAACAGGAATACAAGGCTGAAAATGTGAAAAACACTCCTAAATTTTCAAGGAGAAAGATTCTTACAACAACCTTCCAGCAGGAACAAAAGGGCTATGAGGCAAGAATCTAAGCAATTTTTAAGATAGCATGGGTTTGTTAAAAAAGATTATATGATGTTCACAGAATCACAGAATGCTTAATGTTGGAAGGCATCTCTAGAGATCATCTAGTCCAATCCCCCTGCTCAAAGAGGGACACCTAGAGCATGTGGCACAGGGTCGCATCCAGGAGGGTTTTGAAGATCTCCAGAGAAGGAGACTCCACAACCTTTCTGGACAACCTGTTCCACTGCTCTGTCATCCTCACTGTAAAGAAGTTCTATGTTTCAACTTGCACCCATTGCCCCTTGTCCTGTCACTGGCCACCACAGAGAAGAGCCTGGCTCCATCCTCCATACAATCACCCATCGGGTGCTTGAACATGTTCATCAAGTCTTCTCTCAGCCTTTTCTTCTCCAGACTAAACAGGCCCAGCTCACTTAGTCTTTCCTCATAAGATAGATGCTCCAGTCCCTTCATCATCTGCATGGCTCTCCGCTGGACCCTCCCTAGAAGCAAAATATCTTTCTTGTACTGGAGACCCCAGAGCTGCACATAGTACTCCATGTGTGGTCGCACCAGAGCTGAGTAGAGAGATAGCAAAAGCTAAGAATCAATGACTCGAAAAAATCCCTTTCAAGTTTTCGCCCTGTGGTTCTAAAGAAAAGGAATTCAGCATAGTAATAATAATTTTAAAAAGCAGACCAAAAATAAATCCAGAAGTTAGTTTTCAAGGTCTAGCCTGTCTTTTCTTGCAGTGCTGGTCATTTATGTCTGTCTATTGCCTTTTCCTTAATGCTGCAAAACTAGCTGTTTTGATTTAATGACCTCTCTGTGCATCTCACCTCTCTCAGATAGTTCTCTAGAGCTTTCTTTAACAGATTCTCTACCTGAGCCATCTTAATTGTGGTGAAGGTCTCCTCTATGAACCTCTATTATTAATATTGCTTAGTCTGCTAATTGCCCCAGTGGATCATTGGCCTTCTTCTCTTGCTGTTCAATTAACCTGAGTCTCAGGAACATATATTTTCCCATATATTATTCTTTCTCCCTCTCCTTTCTGCTCTTATCCATTCCCCACGTCTTCCTTCAGGAAGTAATATATTGTGCCCTCCATTTACATATCTGGCTACAAGCCCATTTTGAAACCTTAATCCCCATTAGAGACACAGACAGAAATGATTAAACAAATCTTAAAATGGAGGTGGGGTAAAGTAATGAAATACTTCACAAAATTTGCAAAGTCTTAATGAAACTGCAATACAATACAGCTAGTAACCTTTGGAAGGTGCTGCCCAGGGAATAGTTAAATTCTGACTTTGAACCACAGGGTAGAATTCCTACAGGCTTGAACGAGTTTTGCTATCTGCAGCTCAGGGAACTTTTTCAGCTAACAGGCTCGAGGCATTTAACGGACTTTCATTTTTCCATTAACCTTATCACCTACCAAATAACAGCCAAAGTTCTTCTAGCACTGTAAAGATTCTTTCAGGCAAATGGGGATGGGGGTGGGCATAGAAAAGTGCCTAAGAGTATCATGTTGGAAATGCATTTGTTTACTCTCTTTACATAAACTGCATGTTAAGGAAGAGGCTGTAAGTGCTAGTTAACTCCCATTCTAACCAAAATGCAGACAATTTATCTATTAATAAAGTATTTTGTCTTTTTTTAGACATGGTTTTACTTTCCTACTTTTAATTTTGTTGTGCATGCTGAGTTATTTTGTTGTGTTGCCTGAGTTATTACTGGACCACATTTTCTTCAGTGAGCAACCTATTTTAAAAATACTGAGCAGTGAAATTTAAGGTCCTATGCCTTGTAAGAGTCAAATCATGGCTTTCTATGGCAGTTCAAGTAAATCTATTGCTGTTACAGCTTCTTCTGCTGATGGTGAGAAGCAAATAAAAATGCTAGTCTGAATAAACCAAGTCTGATCTTTGTATCAGATACTGACTTAAATGTGATGGCTACATATTGTCATATAGCTATCTTCTTGTCATTTAGCCTTTCCCCTCTGTTTTCCAGTCATTGCAGTATGAGATGGGAAGTGAATCCAGCATAGCTGCTATATAGAATCAGAGAGAATGCCTAAGGTTGGAAGGGACCTCTAGAGGTCATCTCGTCCAATGCCCCTGCACACACAGGGCCACCTAGAGCTCATGGCACAGGACCTCATCCAAATGGGTCTTGAAGATCTCTAGAGGAGGAGACTCCACAACCTCTTTGGGCAGCCTGTTCCAGTGCTCTGTCACCCTCACTGTCAGGAAGTTTTTCCTTAAGTTCCCGTGGAACTTTTGGTGTTTTAGTTTGAGGCCATTTCCTCTACTATATCACTTCTTTTGTTATTGGGCATATATTTTTTCTGTTTCTTAACTTGATTTTTTTACTTACTTGTTTGTTTTGAGGGATCTTTCCCCTTGTCCTAGTTTTCCATCTCCATAACCCTACAATTTTTGATACAGATTGGAAGTGGGAAGATATAAAACAGAGAGACAAGCGAGTAACCTGAAGCCCAGTTGTTAGAACAGATTATTTTAGATAGACACAAACAAAATGATGTTTCAATTCTAAATTAAATGAAATATTCCTAGATTGTTTAAAAGGAAACTTCGGCAAAAGCATCAAAACAAGTGCTTTCCCAGAATGCATCTCTGAAAGAGCTTGTTTATTTCTAGGTCACTTTCTCCTACATGGTGAAAACAACAGAAAAACTAAGTGACTTCTCTTTCTGTGAAACTTCTCTCACCATTGTAGCATCCTGAATTATGCTTATTTCAGGAAATTCTGTGTATTTAAACAGGCATCCCTTGCTCCCTAATCAACATTTATTTAAGCTATTTATCTCTTTGCCATACATCAGTTCCCATAGCCCCTCTATTATTACTGTTTTTTCCATCTAACTTCATTCCTCTAATTAGTTTGTCTCCAGCATGCTTGTATATTAATGTTCCTGCAGCAAAAAGAAGCTAAACATATTTATTTATTTATTTATTTATTTATCTTTAGCAAATGTGTCTAAGTTCTGTGCAGCTGGAATACATTAAGAAAAAAGTTGAAATCAGTAATTCCCTAAATATAGGTATACGCAATGGCATTTTACCTTATGTGCAGAATATTTAACACTTTCTTCTCCTATTGAAACACACAGGGCTTGATTTTTCTATCCTTAGGATAGAAACTCCTTAGGATTTAGGTGTATGAGCAAAAATGAATTATGCATATGTTCATAAGGTTTTGGACATTTGTATTACACAGAATAGGCATCCCTGCTATCTTCTGATGAGCCTCTGACAAAATTAATAAATGTTAATTGAATTGACACTCTCTGAACAGTTACCAGAGGCTGGCAAATAGTTTGTAACACTACTAGTATTCAAGAAATTCAAAAATATTAAATTATTTTTCTCCTCTTCATATATTACCTGTGGGCTTATTTTTATTTTTTTGTGACTTCTAGGTATATTTTAAACCTTCTTTTAAAGAGGGCCTAGTTTGGTTTGAAATCTGAATCACTGCTTTTCAGAAGTATTTATTTCCCTTTCCTACACTATTTCACCATCTTTAATATACAATGACTCCAAGGTTCTTGGGAAATCTGCAAATTCCTGGGAATTGCTGCAAAGCAACATCATAAAGCAGGCAACCAAATTCTTCTATTTCTGTCTTCTTCCTCTTCCTGGAAAATCTCCTTTCTTTCTGGCATAGTTCCAAGATGCTGTTTTTATACCAGCATAAGATTCCCAGTACTGATGTGGGTCATGTGCAAAATGACTTGTACAATTCTAACTGCACAAAATTTCAGGAGCCAGTCTCAGCATCTCTCCTCTTATTTTTAAGACTTCTTGAATTTCTTTCCATTTTTGAACATGAAATTTTGTGCCTACAGCTATTTGAAGCTGAATTTTTGTAGAATATAAATGAACCTACTTATGCCTTACTTATGCCTTAGATATCAATTTATTAGAAGTCTCAATTCTGTTTAGGAAAGCCCAGGCTGTTTGGTTTGCCTGCCACATTTACTATCTTTATTTACCTGGTGGCCTCGTTTACATACCATGATACCGAAGGTACCAAATCATTTATCAATATCAGAAAAAGGTATTTGCTAGGCTATATAGGGAGGAAATCATAAGAGCAAATCTCAGATAGAAGCTGAGGTACTCTTGTTACTTTACATTTACACTTATTTTGTGCCCTTGTGCCCTCTTTTTTTTTTTTTTTTTAATCACTGTGCACCATCAGGCACATCACTTATCCTGTAGAAAACTGAGTTCCTGTTGTATTTGGAACATGATTATTTTGAGTTTTCTTTTTTTTCCCTCAGGTACTTTCCACAGTACTAACCACTTCTTTTGGGCCAACTTCAGGTCTTTCATTTTACACGTTAATTGTCTGAGCCATTACTGGCCATTTTCTTAATTGCTGTATCAAGGACTTTTATTTGTTTGTCTGGCCAATTCTTTGGTTGGTTTGTTTAGAAAATTGCCTGAGGTATAGCCCATAAAATAGTTGCCTTAATTTCTGGTGTTATCATAATTAATTTTTTCTATCTTCTTTTTTTCTTTATTATTTCACTAGCCAATTTTTATATACTATAAACACTTTATCTATATAATCTACAGTGTATTTATATAACTAACCTACATGAGCTATGTAATTTAGCTGTGTGTAAATTTCTTTGTCTATCTATTTGTTTAAAAACTGCCCTTCCTGCCCCCAGTATTCCCTAGTTCTTGATTAATGAGAAATAAGGAATGACCATTGCTTAATCAGCTTATTCACATCATTCATTCACTCATCATAGCATACTCCTTTCCATGGCTGTCATATCTTTTACTGTTTCTGACATCTGTTTTCCAAGCTTAAGAACTATAGTCTGATCAGCCTTTCCCTTTGTGGAAGCCATCATGTCTTTTCGGCTTCCGTTTCTTGCTCTTTGTAGGTCTGTTCCACACCTACTGAATTTCTGCTGAGGTTCAGTTATCAGGACTCTGCACACAGGATGGGTACACATAGGATGGGTACACAGTCGCATAATGAAGCCTTTGCATATTATTTGTGTGCATATGTACACATGCACAGAAGATGTAGAGTAAGATAGACAGGAAATTTATACAGTACGATAAGGCAGTACAAATAGGCTATAACTATTTAACTTCGGGGACCAATCTGGGGGAACAGTAATGCAATACGTAATTTTTCACTACTTTATTTTTCAGTGTAATAAGACAGAATCAGAAATTCAGAGACAATTCAAACTTTCAAAGTTTGTTTTTATCTATTATAGAAAATAGAATATAGAAAATAGGGAATTTTCAGTGTTGGGGATAAAAAAATGCTTAAACACCAGCCAAACTAGACTTTCTAAATCAGGTACCAATAACTTTTCATTTAAAAATGTAATCCAATGGTTTTTCAAGCTTTGAAAAAATGTATTCAAAACTCTGAAAAATTCTCTTTTTTTAAAGATATTTTAAAACTCTTCTTCTGACAAGCTGCACCTGCTAATCTACCTTGAAATGGTCTTGCTCGTTGTCACTAGAATAAAATTATTAAAGCCAAGCTCACTACTGCTTGATTAAGAGTTGCCTAAATAGTTTAATAGATCCTTCTCTTTACTAGTCATCTCCTCTCTTCTTAAATTACCTCCCGAGTTCTTTGCATTAATATAGTATTAGTATAGTATTAGTATAGTATTCATTAAAAGCCAAATCCTGTAAACTGTTATTTTTAAGATCAAGCACTTCAAGTTCTAATAGAACATTTGAGTGGGTAAAAAATAATATAAAACAAAATAAAGTCTTTATATTGAATTTAAAGTGAATATCTATGACTGATAGATAAGAACCTCAAAATAAATATAAGAAAAAGATTTTAATTGAATTCCAGGGACTGAAGTGTCCTGTTAAATTCTAAAAGCCATCAGAAGAGGCACAAAAGCAAATCTATAAAAAACAAAGTTTTTTTAAGGGTCTACCTGAATTGCATAAGATATTTATTTATACTAAGTTTAGCTAATAAAGAAATTGTAAGCTCTTAAAATTAGGACAACACACAAAACCATTTTTATTTTATAGAAACAGCAAAATGATAAATTATTTTCAAGAATAATATTGTATATTTTTAAAGGTTCATTATTGAGAGTCCTTAATGGGAACTGTTTTGTCTTTTCAGATCTGAAGTCTTTTTTCATTCAAAGTTGAATTTAAATGAAAATCTAGAAAGGATAAGTATACAAAGCACAAACATAAATTTTGAGAAATAAATTGAGAAAAGAATTATTATTATTATTAGTAGTAGTAGTAGTAGTTTAGCATTAAAAAAAAGTCATCTGCTCAGACAGAATTATTTATTACACATAAAAATGGAGAAAATTTGTTTCAGAGTCACTGAAATATATATTATTTTAGCTTATTTATCTTATCAGTTATTTTTAGTCAGTCATCTTCTAACTAATGATGATTCATCTACCTTTTTATAATAGATATGTTGTTGTCACAGAAAACCAGGAATAAATCTCTTAACACCGATGTAATATTAAGAAGCAGGCATTCACTTTATTGCAGTGCTGGATACATGGGGAATAGCTCCACCTATCGTGCATGTCCTAAGATGTGTTTGCTAAAGCTTTTATTTCTCTATTATCTATATATGCATTAAATTCTTTGAATGATCATACATATTCATTCTATTTCCCTGAACTAATTACAATATATCCCACCCTCGCACATGTGCTCCCTCTGTCCCTTTGGTGGTCTCTGGTTGTCTTTTGAGACCTCCTGATGGTCATCTTTCCGTGTCCATTTGATGACATGCAGGAACTCACTTCCATATATGGCCTTATTCTGTCTCAGAACACCAGTTTAGACAGTTCATTGAAGATACAGTGGTCCTTATCTTAGTCTTCAACCAGCGTTTGCTGTTTTGTCTGTATTCTCTCATGATATACCAACATCTGCGGTTTTGTCCATATTCTTTCATAATGTATCAGCAACAACATCATCTTCTTGACTTTCTTACAATATTGTAGTCAACACATATTTCACTTTGAATCTGACCACTGTTCACTGTTTAGAACAAAGTTGCCTGATTAGTGAGCTTTAGTACTCTTAGAAATAAATAAATAAATAAATGAGAAAAGAAAGGAAAGGAAAGGAAAGGAAAGGAAAGGAAAGGAAAGGAAAGGAAAGGAAAGGAAAGGAAAGGAAAGGA
>JAUBNY010000926.1:1822944-1842078 GCA_032275445.1 Crypturellus soui
AAGCAAAGTATGGATAATTACTCTTGAGGTAATACTTGCCAGCAGGATACTGAGACTGAACATTCTCTCGAGTTGGCAGATTAGAGGGTTGCTGACAGGCTCCTAACCTGGCGGGCATCCCCACAGAGACAATGTAGGTCTGGGTGTTAGGAGTCTTGACCCACTCCTTTCTGCACTGCTTTTTCATACCCGGTGCATCCTGCCACGTAGGGCCAGTACGTGTCAGCAGCCAGGGTGGGGAGCAGACAAGCTCGGCTGTCAGTCACATAACTTTCCCTTCCGGGTGCGCAGGCGCACACCAGTAAGGGATCCCAGCCATCAGTCTGAGGCTCCTGCTGTGCTCACCAGCTGCTGAGCAACTGCCTCCGTGCTCCTTATCACTCAGTCCGGGAGGGCAAACCTCTTCTTTCTCAAGGTCTGGGTTCTGTTTCACACAATAGTTTTGACTCTACAGATCATACAAATTTCCACCTCCTATACGTGCTGTCCTATGATCTGTAGAGGTCAATCTACTGTAATGAAGGACCCAAAGAGATAATGTTTTCACAGCAGTTTCAACCATACCTCGTGTCAGCATCATTATACAGGGGATACAACACATAACACAGACAAACATAACGAATAGAAATAATAGCCCTAATAACAGTTTCTGTCCTCACTTAAAGCATTACAATTCTGGTAGTGGGGGCAGCATGCACATCCCCCCGCAAGCCTCTCCCTTTGCACCACAATAGTAATGTTCTTAAAACAGTTTTATCATACTTGATCCCTCTTTTAGAGAGAATAAACAGGAGGAGCTTAACAATTGCACTTTCTTCCTTCTTCACCCTTTTTTATATTTTTTTTGGAGATAATGTGGACGCAGCGGACATCGCAACTTTCTGTTTCGCCTGCATTTCCAGCAGCGTATTAATAATGTCCCGCCGAGTCCTTAGCTTTATGACTCGTCTTTCCCCCGCTGATCGTCTCTTCCCAGAGTTGGTCTCCTGGCTGGCTCACCATTCTTGGGGGCTAAATACCAGTGGGACTTCTTTCATAAGGTCTCTCTTTTGGGCCCACCGGAGCAGCTCATGGAGCTTCTTCTTGTCTATGGGATTGCTTCTCTTAAAGAGAATACTGCCCAATAGACCAAGTGCCACTTCCCACTCCATTTCCTTTCTTTTTCACTTCTGGGGAATAGCGGTCTTACCTGGCGAAAGTCTGGTAAGTGCCCCCAGATTCCAGCTCTCGGTAACTTTTTCCCCCGATGCTACTTCCGCACTCCATCTTCTCGCTCTCCGTCTTCCCTAGTTTTTCCTGAAGATTTGAGAGCTCCGACAGCTTACAGAGCTTTTTTGTGCCCACAGCTGCCTCCCACTTAGCGAGAATCTGCAATAGCAGCTGTGTTGCTGCCTCTCCATTTTGAGATGCTCTTCGCGAGGGGTTTTCCATTCCATCAAGTCCCAACCCCCTAGGTGTCTTACCTCCCGGCCCGCTGTTCCGTGCGTGCACTCACGGTAAGCCGCTTCTCTGCCTTTGGTCCCCCGCCTTCTGACCGGCCTGGGACGTTCTGCCCCCACAACGCTACGCCGTCGTCCTGACTTGCAATGTCTTCGGGCCCCACGATGGGCGCCAAATGTTAGGGCAAGCGAGGTGAAGCTTCAAGGCAGATCAGGATTACCAGACTAAGACTCAATGTGAGTTATATCCATCTCTCTTTATTTCGCATTAGCGCTGTCCTTTTATACACTGAGCGCTTCAGACTCAAATGTGTATCTAGCTGACTGCAAGGAAGAGATAACGGTTACTTTCTCTGCATTGTTTACCACAGCTATTCCTGATTATCTCGCTCTCTTCCTTGTTATCTCGCTCTAATCCCAGGGCACCCCCTTGTACCAGCCAGTCCCTCACAGTCTATATGTCATTTGGCTTTGATAAAGGAAGAGCTCTAGTGCATTTAGGATGCGGATGTCCAGGTGTCAAATTGTACAAATTTATATCGCAAATATCTCCAAGACAAATATTTGACTCTGCATACTCTGGGAGTTGTTCTGAGCTATACTCAAACACCAACAAAGGCAGTGGTATTGGGGCTGACATTCTTATTAGATGAGTGAGTAGCACATTGGTCCAGAGAACAAAAGATTTGTTTTCAAGATCTTCCTCAGCATAAAAGACTTAATTTCACACCTTCTTGCCCAGAATAGGGGTCAATTCATAATGAATAGCAATAGTGATAGTGATAATGTGTTTTTCCTGTCCTCCTAAATCTTCTTAAATGTGCTGAAGTCAAGATTTATAGGGATCAAAATGTGCTTCAGAAAACCACTTTAGAGAAGTCTGGTTACTCTGCTGTCAGTCCTCATTCAAATACATTGTTTTGACATACATTTCAGACGCGACTGGAGTTGTATGTTTACTAGTTCCAGGGGGGTTCTCTGTTGTTCTGTGTTTTTTTTCTTTTTTCCTGGAGATCTTTTCCCATCATGATTCACCACAAACCGAGATAAAAGAAGGTCTGGAAGCTTCATTCATTGGATTTACCTAGCTCACAAAGAAGTGGCTGGATGGCTGGCGTGCATTATTTAGACACTAATATTTATTTTGTTTTATCCAGAGCATTTTCTGTTCTATGACAAATGCCACATTGCAGTAGCTATACAATATGAAAAAAAAGAAAACAGCAACAAATCAATGTATTAAAGATTTACATGTCATCCTCTACACAACTGAAAAACTAAGGAAAGAAGATACTAGAGACTCAACATTTACTTGAACTAATCCCGTCATGTGGCTGCTTGTGCAGGGAAAAGCCTTTTGTAAAGGAACAACGTGATCCAATGCTAAGGAGTAAGTATTAAAGAACAGTATAATTTTCACTCACAGAATTATGGCTTTTGTGGAGCTAAGGAAGAACCATGGAGCAGAGGGATAGATTCTTGTTTCTCTTTTTTGCCTGTAACAAAACATTCCTGTATTAATTCATTGATGTTTATAAAGTAGTTTGACTTCTTCAGATGGAATGTATGACATCAGTGCTTGGTATTATATGATTACTAATTATTATTATTTCTTACTATTTTGCAGGCCAAGAAGTTATATTATGTGTCTCATAAAGTTTAACACTCAGCTTTTCTACTTTGAATCAAAAAAAAGAAACTCTCCAGAAAGTTCAAACTCTCTCTGCAAAATAACAGGGCTCTCTACTCTGAAGTCTTCAGAGAATTTGTATTTGAAGAAAGAAGTAGAAACAGAAACCACAGAGATCCCTCCAGGGGAAAAAGCAATCAAAAATTTTTAAAAGAGTGGCAGCTGCTGGTCAGATTTTTAACTGTTCTAAATTGATGTAGTTCCATTGATTTTATTTGGGGTACTACAGGAAACAGCAGCTGGAATTTTGAGAGGCAAGTTCTATGTCAGTAATCCTTTTCATGTTACTTTTAATAAACTTAAGTGGGAGGGCTTGCAAGCTTCTGTGTATGTAGCAATTGGCAGTCAAAAGGTAGAGATATGTAGGAATAGTTACATGAACTAGGACAGTAGCTTGGTTCATGTAAAAACTTTTGTAAAAATTTCGCATCTTGTTGAAACCGAAATGATTTTATTGCCCACACTGTCCCCTTGAGGTTTTTGTTTCATTTTGTTTATTTTTTAGCTATTTTTATGTTTGATCAACAAAAGAAATGAGATGTCCTTCAGAATGTAGCAATTCCAACAGTCCTCTGCTTATAGAACATGGAAAGGAACTGGTAGAAGCTAGCAGCAGGTTCAAAATGAGAAGTGATATGTTGCTACCTTACATTAATAATTGTCTAATGCTTGCTGATACACTGGTACTTGAATTTGAGGAGTGAGCCAGCAGATAAGAGTAAAGTTCCCAAGTGCCTTCTGCACCAGAATGCCTGACCTTGGCATGCCCTCCGGGTCATTCAAGAGAAGTATTAGTGTTGCAGCTTCAGAAGAAACCCCCAACATCTTCCAACCTTTATAGTAAAGAAAAGGTGGCTCAGCCAACCTAATGTGGAGCATACCAGCTCATAGCTATACTTTGGCACTTGTGTGTAGTGTCTCTTCCAGTTCAAGGCTCAGGCAGCTTAGTTCTTTAAATGCCCAGTTGATATGTCCAGAGTTGATCCAGAAAGAATTTCTGTTTACCAATGCTTCAGGATATTGGATATTTCTGGGTCACTACAGGCTTTCAAACTACTGAAAATCTCTCCTTTGGGATCTGTTTGTGAGCGCCTGGATTTGCTCCTTTTCCTTCCTCCCCACTGGAGAATGGGGAAAGGTGCTGGAGAACTGGAAGAAAGTCAATGTCACGTCAGTCTTCAAAAAAGGCAAGAAGGAGGACCCAGGCAACTATAGGTTGGTCAGCCTCACTTCCATCCCTGGAAAAGTGATGGAATGACTCATACCGGATGTCGTCTCGAGGCACGTGGAGGACAAGAAGGTGCTCAGCATGGATTCACAAAAGGGAAATCATGCTTGACTAACCTGATAGCCTTCTATAATGAATGACTGCTTGGGTAGATGAGGGGAGAGCAGCGGATGTCATCTATCTTGACATCACCAAGGCTTTTGACATCGTCTCTCACAACAGTCTCCTGGACAAGCTCCGGAAGTGTGGGATAGATAAGTCGACAGTGAGGTGGATTAGGAATTGGCTGGATGGTAGAGCTCAGAGGGTGGTGATCAGTGGCACAGAGTCTAGTTGGAGGCCTGTAGTTAGTGGTGTCTCCCAGGGGTCCAGTCCTGTTCAATTTATTAATCAGTGACCTGAATTGCTCCCTAAGCAATCCAGGACAGAGTGCTCCCTCAGCAAGTTTGCTGATGATACCAAACTGGGAGGAATAGCTGATAGCCCAGAGGGCTGCACCTCCATCCAAAGGGTCCTGGACAGACTGGATAACTGGGCAGTGAGAAATCTTATGAAATTCAACAAAGAAAAGTGCACGGTCCTGCACTTAGGGCGGAATAATCCCAGACAGCAGTACAGACCTTCCAGTCCGACCTTCTGGAGAGCAACTCTGCAGAGAAGGACCTGGGTATCATGTTGGACAACAAATTGACCATGAGGCAGCAGTGCGCCCTCGAGGCCATGAAGGCCAATGGGATCCTGGGGTGCATTAAGAGAAGCATATCCAGCAGGTCGAGGGAGGTGATCCTGCCCCTCTACTCTGCCCTGGAGAGGCCACATCTGGAATATTGTGTCCAGTTCTGGGCCCCACAGTACAAGAGGGATGTGGAGCTGCTGGAGATAGTCCAGCTCAGGGCCACAAGTACAATCAGGGGCCTGGAACATCTGCCCTATGAGGAAAGACTACAAGAGCCAGGCCTGTTCAGCCTGGAGAAGAGAAGGCTGAGAGAGGACCTGATCAGTGTCTATAAATACCTCAAGGGAGGCAGTGAGGAGGATGGGGCTGGCCTCTTTTCAGTAATGGCCACTGACAGAACTAGAGGAAATGGCCAGAAACTAAAGCATCAAAAGCTGTAGATTTTGGTTTTATTGTCTTTAAATTAGGTAATAATTAAAAGCAGGAAGACACCATTAAATGATCTGTTAAATCTTAAAATGAATATATGAATGAATGATTGAGTCTTTCATGTCTTTCATGTTTCTCATTTGATGTCATGATGATTCCCTTGATATTAAAGATATATCACACTTTGAAAAAGAACTCATCAACTTGCAAGTCAGTAAGATCCTCTTTGTCAGCTGTGTCACTTAATTCAGTAGCCATTCTTTTGACCAAATAGACTGCAGGATAATATGTTATAATACCTGTGGCAAGTAGTTGCACACAGAGCCTCAATTCTGTCTTGTCACTGTTATAATCAAAAGTAACACCAAAGAAATCAATTCAGCTTCTAGCCTAGCCTAAAGGAAAGAGTCACTGTTAAAATTTAACATTAGTTTCAAAAAATCATCTCAGTCTACAAATCTGAATAGCTTTATTCTCAAAAAGTACAGTTAATAATCTTTTTTAAGTATATTTATATGGAATCATAGAATCATAGAGTCATTATGGTTGGAAAAGACCTTTAAGATCATCAAGTCCAACCATAAGCCCTTTGACACCTTAGCTGCTAAACTATGTTCCTAAACACCTCACCTACATGTTTCTTTAACACCAACAGAGATGGTGACTCGACTACTTCCCCGGGTAGCCTGTTCCAATGCTTGACTATTCTTTCCGTGTAGAAATTCTTCCTAATGTCCTAACCTTCCTCACCTGAATTTCCCCTGGCACAACTTCAAGCCATTTCCTCTTGTTCAATCTGTAGTTATTCTGGAGAAGAGATTGACATTCTCCTCACTACAATCTTCTTTCAGGTAGTTGTAGAGAATGAGTTTCCTCTTGAGCTTCCTCTTCTTCAGACTAAATAACTGCAGCTCCCTCAGCCACTACTTGTAAGATCTGTGCTCCAGCTTTATTGCCCTCCTTTGGACACACTCCAGCACCTTCATGTCCTTCATGTAGTGAGGGCTCCAAAACTGAACACAGTATTCGAGGTGCAGTCTCACCAGCACTGAGTACAGGGGGACAATTGCTTCCCTAGTCCTGCTGGCTGCACTGTTCCTGATACAAGCCAGGAAGTCATTGGCATTCTCGGCCACCTTGCTGTCACATTGCTGTCTCATGTTCAGCCCTGTCACATCCAATAAAGGATGGAAATTCTCCTTGGCCCTCCTCTTCTTGTTAATGTATTTGTAGAAACATTTTTTTTTGTTTTTTTTTACAATGGTGGCCAGATTGAGTTCTATCCGGGATTTTGCCCTTATGATTTCCTCCCTGTATACCCTTGCAACTACCTTGTCCTCTTAAGAAGGAACCCATACTTTTGTTCCAGATGGGCTCAGGATTCGGCAATAATCATGCAAAATGAGGTGGCTACATCAAGCATTTATTCAGGTGAAAACACATAAACAGAGGAGCAAAGTATGGATAATTACTCACAAGGTAATACTTGCCAGCAGGATACAGAAACCGAACATCCTCGAGTTGGCACATTAGAGGATTACTGACAGGCTCTTACCTTGGCGGGCGTCCTCGCAGAAACAATGTAGGTGTCGGTGTTAGGAGTCTTTCTGTTCCCTTCCCCACACAGTTTTTTTATGTCTATGCATCCTGTCAGGTAGGGCCAGGAGGCAGCCCGGAGGGGTGGACAAACTCCGCCTTTGCTCACATAACCTTCCCTCCTGAGTCCATACCAGTACTGCACATACCAGTAGGGGATCCCAGCCCTCAGTCTGAGGGTGCTGCTTTCCTCATCTTCCTCCTCCTTCTTGGGTGTTTGACCTTCAAACTAGTATAAAGGACATCTACAGTTAACTTGGCTACAAGCCCAGCCAAGCAGCCGCCTTCAGCTGGTTTTGGAGGAGGTTGGCTGTGAACCTGGCTGAGCAGCCGCCTCCATGTTCCTTATTGCTCAGCCCAGGCAGGCAAACATCTTATTTCTCAAGGTCTGGATTCTGTTTTGCACAATAGTTTTACGATCTTACAGACCATAAAAATTTCCATCTCTTATACAGCTTGTAAGAAGGAACCATATTCTAATTCTGAATATAAAACTGAGACCAAAAAAGAACGCAAAGAAAAGCCTTTATATGAAGTTTTTTTCGAATATTAATCTGATATCTTACTCTTTAGGTTATTCACAGATCCACAGAGGGTGCATAGCATTTATATGTGGCTGGCTGAATAGTGCTCATCAAACCAAAATTTTGACAGACACAGACCTTTCTACAAAAACCATTCTGCAAAAATTCATGTACTACAAAAATACTGTGAGACAATACTGTAGCAATTATCTGCATGACCAGAGTGCCACTCTGTTGCTTCTGTTAGAAGTAGGCACTGTTCAAATGTGTGAGACAAGACTGGAGAGTTTTGTCAAGGTTGGCACACATGTTTGTAATCAGAACTGAGCAGAAAAAAAAAAAATCAAAATCTCTTTCTGACTAAAGAAGCAGTTTTTTTTTCAAAAATTAAATGTGTCCATTGCATTTAAAATCTAGACCAATCCTTTCAACTTTCTTATTCTTTTGTATACTGCCAGCATTTGGGGATTTTATTTTCTAATTTTATTAGAGGCTTTTATAGTCTCTTGGGCTACAAGCATCTCTTGGGATACATTTTCCATAATTTCACAGCATCTAACAGATATATTGTCTATGCTAGTTAGATCCCCTCTAGGTCAAAAGAGTGGTGGCATCTTCAGGATTTAATCCCAGGAAATTGTTTCATAACAGGAAAATGGGATGAGTTCCCTCTTCAGATATTTTCTCCACTAGCTATAGAACAAGTCTTGGCAAACAATGCTTGGCTGTGTGACTGCAGGTGTATGACATGAATGCAACTCTTAATATAATTCTACCAATTATCCTGTGACTTCAGGGAAATAAACATTTGGCATTAATCAAATAAAACACTATTCTAGAGCTGTTTCTAACTTGGCAGTTTTCTTTTTTTTTTTCTTTTTTCTTTTTGGCCATAAATTAAGATTTTCCCTGAGATTTTGAAGCATATTTTGAAACAAACGTGTCTCTGACAGACAGTTTCCCCATTTGTGATTTCTCGTAAGCATTAAATATAACGGGCAGGCAGTAGACAGGTTGTGGAAACCCTGAAGGTCTGGGTATCTTGCTGAAGATAAATGATGCAAGTTACTAAAAGCTTATGGCAGTGTCTCCTAAATCATGGTATCTTCTAAATCCTTAAGTCCTCTCCAATTTCTTCTCCTAAGCAGTTATCTAAGAAGTGAATAAAGTCCTTCCCTCTCCTCTTCCTGTCTTCTTCTCTTCCTGACATTTCTGGGAATGTACATCTAGAGATGTACATCTAGAGATGTACTAAGGAATTAACATCTAGAGTAATTTGAATTGTGGTTTCTGACAAGGAAATGCAATCTTATATCCATATACCATTCCATGAAGTATAAATGTGTCTTTTCAACACAGAAACCATTAGTTGCTATTAAAAATTATCCACACATAACACAGTTGCATTCACTAAGTTAAGTGCAAATGGACTGATGTCCAAAGGAGGCAGTAATGTGAAATTTTGAGAGTGCTTAGACTGTGATGGAAGATTATCTGAACTCATGCTTAGCAACACTTCACTGCTCCCTAATGAAAAACAAACATGTTCATGGGTACATCAGGATATTGATCTAACTGTATTTTGACGAAATGTTGGTATTCATAATGATGTCCAGGAGTTATTTTAGCAGGGATATTGTCAGCTGCGAGGTAGCAGCATATAAAGGGTAAGCAATTTTTTTTTAGTGAAAGACTGTACGAAAGGGTTCTTTTCTGAGTATGTGCTCAAAGTTTAAGTGTATGGCAGATGCATTACATTTCTTTCTAATGGCAATTTTGCTTCTGCACCGTAAAAATCTTGCATTATAGACTTCTTCTTTGTGATCATGTCTCATGTGTCTAGACACTGCTAAAACTAATTTGG
The DNA here is from genome assembly GCA_032275445.1 of Crypturellus soui. Lineage (NCBI taxonomy): Eukaryota > Metazoa > Chordata > Aves > Tinamiformes > Tinamidae > Crypturellus > Crypturellus soui. Next base: position 1,832,391 of record JAUBNY010000926.1, read on the forward strand.
GGTATGTCTGAAAATTATTGGAGGATAGCAGAATCACAGTTGTACTATCAGTCTGTTTTTCCTAGGTGTTGTAGACTTTAGTTTTACTGAACTGTGCGTTTTGAACTGCCAGCCAGCCTTGATTGTGCATTTATAAAGGATAGGCTTCTTTTGTCACTGATAAATTTTGGTTTGTTTTGTTTTAAATGTAAGACAAACTGTTACTTGTAACTAGCCATCATTTGGGCATCTGAAATATTCACTAAGGAGGTAGGCATTTTCTGATGTTTTAGTCCTCTTGTCTTTTCCCTTGGTCATTTTATGGTCACTGGCTCCAAAGAGGCTTGATCACAATAATTCTTATGCTATGCTGTGGCTTGTACCATGGGGGGAATGCCTCATAGCCCATGAGCTGCATTCCTTTCAGATGAAACTAAACTGGAAAGAGAAGTCCAGGAGAAACCTAATGTATGCCAGCTAATGTATTTAGTCCATATGACCAAAATGGACCAGGAAGGAACTCTCCCAAGACAACCATGGTCATCTCACAGAGGACAAAGAGAAAGCAACAAGGAGCAGCGGAGAAAAACATATACGCAAGAAGCAAGGAGCATCAGAAAGAAATAAATATACACACAATTGCAACTTTTTGTGCCACCTATCTCTTCTTCAGAGGAGCGCAACAAGGCATCAAAACCTTGCCCATTCTAAGTCCCCTGCTCTGGCACAGTCTCGAGGATTTAAAAGTGATAGAAGATTTCCCCTATCAAAGTCTTTATATCACATTTAATGACTTCACTCACGGTTTGTGGGGCATGTTTTGCGAATAGCAGGACATGGCCACTGAACAGGCCTACAGTGCTGTGCAACTGCTGGCTGTGAGGGTCTTCACATAGAGGAATGTGGAGCAAGAATGCACAGGGCAATTTCTTACAGCAAAATCAATTGTCAGCTTGGACATGACAACACATATGGAAGAAAATGCAAAATCTCAGAAGAAGGTCTGAGAATTTTAAGTATTAATAAAGAGATGAATTGTGGCCTGGAAAAAAAAAAAAAAAAGTGCCACATTGCAAGGCAGGCAGGTGCCAAATTAGAACTGATATTTTGAAGCAATATGAGTGTAACATTTTCTTCCCAAGATGTTTTGCTTACCACCACCTTTAACAGCCATATGCCTGCCTTGCAGGAAGCTTTAGAGGGACTCTTTTTTTCTTTTAAGCTAGCTATAGAAACTGCAAGCTTTAAACTCACAACCGGCTTCATCTTGTCAAAGATAACAGAGATGGATAATGGAATCAAGAATTACTGTTTATTTCACACTATAAATGTCATGATATGAATGTGACAGAAACTTTTGCAAGCACATTACAAGCACTGTGACCAATTTTATGGGTCAGTTTTGCATCTGTGTATAATGCAACTATGTGGATTTATACATAATCGTATTATTGAAAGCAGAATTATGTTTGCAATAGGAGTGGTAACACATGAGCATATTCTCCAAAGGAAAATGATGGGAACTATTACAAGTAAACTGTCAAACTGTGTTCTTGTAGAAACACTAACATTTGCAGATGAATTCTGTGTGTAAGATGGATTGTTACAGTTTGAGTCTCCATTAATGAAAGGAGGTGTTAACTGAGAAACTGCAGGGGGCTACTAGCAGCTCTGAATGAATAATGTAAAAGTAAGGATAATTCTGCTTTTCCTGTACCTTTTCTATCACCTATGCTGTTTTTTCTGCAGCGTTTTTTTTTTTTTTTTGTAACAGATTGTCTCTGTCCCTTCTTTCTTTATTGATGATTTTGCTTCTATGTCAATTTCTAAGCCATTATCAATATATAGCATCCCAGGTTCATTAGAGAGTTCCAGATGTTATGGTGATCAATTAAAATATAAATGAGTTACTTTGAATGAGTATTAAGGAGTAGCTACTGGGAGTTGTTCTTCCAGGTAGCTTTGAAAATACTGATCTTCACTTTGTTTCTTTTGTTATACTGAAAGAGGTCTTCCATATATAAGAATTTGCAACTGTTTATGGTGCTGGACCTAGTAAATCCTACAAGTAGAATACTTACTTAGAAATTCACTAATTAATTACAATCTAGGTATTACAATACAAATTTATTATTATTGAAAATTAGATCATCATTAGGCTTTAACACACTGCAGTTATGCGTACATGATTTGTTACTTATCACTGAGATGGTAATCTATCCTTATTCTGTTGTGTGGAAGTAAGAAAGGCATATGCATATGGCAGGAATCATCTCACCAACACTCCAGCATGTCACAGAGAGACAAGGGAAAGAGGAAGCTACTGTCTATCTGGTCCGTGCAATGTGAATGTCTCAGTCCTTCTGAAATCAGTGCTGGAGAGGAAAGTCTTAAATTTTCTGTGTAGAACACAGATTGTTCCACTTCTGAGCCTACCAAGCAGCCAAAAATCAGAACCAGGACTGGTGTGCCACGTTGTCTTACTAACTCAGGCTTGTAAAGCAGTCCATCTGCTGTCACTATAATGTTGGTGCTGCCAGAGAAGACATCCCATTTCTGGGCTTTTTATTGAGTCTTTGGGAATAGGAACCATGGTAGGTACAGAGGGGCCAGAGTAGACTGTGGGAATGGGAGACTTGATGGATTTGGGGGCAGGGAGAATGTGACGCTGCTGGATTTTCTGGGGAAGTGTGCATGAAATCAAAAGGCTCTTGTAGGAGAAAGAAATTCTTAATTTGTAGTTCATATATCTGTTCTCTGATAGGGAAATATAATACTGATGGATTTGCTTTTGAATACTGTTAGAAAAGAAAGTTAGCAGACGTGATTGAGGGAACCCCATTTCAAAAGAACCGGATTTCTAAACTGGAATTAATGAACTAGGAAATACTCTTGAAACAATGCAAGGAATTTTCAAAGCAAAGACAGAGGGAACCTTGGAAAATCAAGAAGGCAGGAAGAATTATCAATTTAATGATCATGGACAAAACAGATCAACTATAGTTTTGTTAGTTTATTTCCCCTCCCTTTTCATCTGAGATAAACTTTTAAATGGACATACATATAATTAAGATCCTATCAGTACTTTGATTTAGAAGGGAGAAGAAGAGGACTGTTTTGTTGGTTTGTTTTCTTTACTTGTTGTAAAGTAAAATGTATCAGAATGGAAAATTGGCAAGCAGGTTATCAGTTCATTTTTCAGATACACAAACAGAGCATTTTTCACTGTTTTTTTCCCATAATTTACACTTTTTTTTTTTTCTTTCCCCCCCATGGTAACAAAATGTAACACAAATATGTAACAGAAAGGTAACAGAAATGTGTAAATTGTTTAAAATTAAAAGCCTAGAAGTTTAGGGTAGCTCAATTTCTAACATGCCTATAGTTGCTGTCTTTTATATTATTATCAATTGTATTTAAATAGAGGAATAATGTCTTTGCCATTGTTGCAGAGTGAATTAGGAGAGTGGATGTTATTAATGCTAGCTACAGGTAAGCATGATATTTCAGTTTTCATTTAACCTGTTGTTTCAGTGTCTGCACAAGTGCTTGATTAGCTTGCTACAGGAAGCCATGAAGTCTTTTCATCAGCGCAGTTTACATAAACTTTTGTCAAGTGAGTTTGTGTTTGATTAGATGTAAACCAGCTGGGGTAGTAGAAAGGACCAGCTCTTAAAGTCTGTGGCAGCCTGCACTTTGTTTACATTACATTAAAGGGTCAATGAAGTTTTGTCACCATTTAAAATTATATTTTTTAATGTTTTAAAATATTTCCATAATCAATGTGGCCTAATCTTTTCTTTCCTCACGTACTGTATTCCCATGGGTGCAAAACATCACTTCCCTAACTGATTAACATTTTATGTCTAGGAAGTTTTGAAGGTATATTAGCTTTAAAGTTCTCCATTTGTAGTAGCTATGTCTATGCAATATATATTTATTTTTAAATAATACAGAAAATTTGCAGTATTTTATATCATAAATACAGTACTCATGGACTCTATGTTTCTGTTTAACCACACTGATTGTTGTGGTTGTGGAGATATTTTGTTTACTTTGGAATCTAACATTTTGACAAAATCCATCCTTTTTGGCTGTTATTTGTATTATTTTTTCCTTTTCTTTTACGTGATGTTTATGTGGTGGTGGTGATGTTTTCAGCTGGAAAGGTTTGGGGAAAGATATGCTTGAAACATAGAAGGGAGTTACAGGTCATTTTATTCCGTAGTATATGTGTCTCTGTGTGTTTTTGTTTGTTTGTTTAATTGAGATGATAGGTGATTGGGGGATTTTTTTAGCAGGGTTATTTGTATCATTCTTTAGAATGACAATGATATCGATATTAGTGTAGTAATAATTGCATAGCCAATTTGAAAGGAAGCTCATAGGTTCTAATTTTGTGAAATATCACTCATTAAACATGTGATGACTGTAGGTGAGATGAACTGGGTATATTTTGCTTAGGAATACAAGGTTTCACCTCATGTTCACAAATATTAAAGTCAGGTAATGATGCTGTTGCAATGTTTGGTAAAAAAAAAAACTGACATAAAAAAACCCCTGACATACCTCTAAGAGAGAGAGGATGATTTTAAGAGTTGATTCACATCATATGATTTGCAGGGAGCTTGCTATGTATTATAGAGAAATTACTCAGAGATTTTTCAAGAAATATTGTTAATTTCTCAGAGAGCACATTGTTTGGATATGTGATTTTTTTTTTTTTTTGAGTTTCCCTTCTTTCCATGTCTCAAGAATAAGGACAAATGGGGCTCTGTAATTTTAGGGATGATCCAAGAAAAATATGTGATCGTGTTGGAAAACTGTGATGTGGAATCTCTTGTCAGTTCTCAGAGCATTCTTTGTTATCCAGATACATGTCATCTTTGCTGTATGAGAGTGGTACTGCTTCTGTTTTATTGCTGTTTTCATTATTAATTCATGATTGATGTTTGAGAGTTGAATTGTTTTCTCTAGACAGCATGTATATTTTGTGCATTTTGTAGTGGTTTTTTTTTTTTTTTTTTTTGTTCCCCTGAAGCAGCCATTATACTCTTTTTGATAGGATTTTGCTGAGTCTGATTTGATATCATTTTGTGGTCAGTGATCTAATGATACAGTCTTTCAAGAGAGTACGTGCTACAAGAGATGCTGGAGATTCCATCATCCGTTTTAGAGAATGCTGTCATATGCATGCTTTCCTGTTAGAGTTGTTTCACTGAATATATAAATAATTTAAATTCTAGTAATGACAATAATAGGCTAATTTTGTAGTGGATGGGTGAGTAAAAAGTTAGCAGTATAACTGATGAAGTGCACTAGCTCTGCTGAGCTCTGCTGACATGCCGATGGATGGCAGAAAAGCCTGTCAAACTGTTAGGACCCCAACAACAGAAGGAAAGTGGACGTCTTGTGGAGGCACTAACACTTACGAAGAAACACCCTCTCACTAAGCTCAGTAAAGAACTGGCAAAACACTTGATAAGTGTTGATAAGTCAAACTTTGACTTGATAAGTCAAACTCAGCAGAAGATGCCGGAACGTCTGCCTTGTGAGGATGACCATAGCACATTCAGGTACTCCTTTCCAAAGAGTATAAAGGACAGAGTCTAGCAGTGATGAGCAGGGACTGGGAACAACACCTGACCAACTCTTCCATCTGGACCGTGAGGATCCCTCCACTTCCCTTAACCTGGGACGCTGGGCTAAGGTAACTAACTCCCCACGAGGCTGAGAGTCCCCTGTACATTCAGAGTGTAAACACCCTCAGCTGCAGCTCCTTATAATGTTGAGGCTGCTGCACATTCAGGGTGTGGAATCACTAGCATTTTCATCTCCTTGCAAGGCTGAGAGGTCCCTGTACACACAGGGTGAAGTAACAAACTATAGCATTTTACTTTTACTTTATTTTATTTTATCTTTCTTTCCTTTGCCTTTTTTCACTAATTGCTAATTACTAATTGGTAAGCCCATCCCTATAACAATCTCACCAGTTAATGGTGGATGTTGTTATCACAAAGATCTTTCACCAGTGAATAAAAATATCAACTAACTAAAGCCCCTCTGAATAATTCTACTGTCTCCTTTAACGGCGGGATAGCACAACAGTAGATCGGAGGTGACAAGAGTCATCTGGGCAGAGAAAACAGATAAAGCAAGAGTGTGAATCTGTCTTCCTCAGTGAGGTGGTTATGGTCTCTCTCCCTTGATATATAGTACAGTGGTGAGCTGATCTCTCTTACTTCTTCTCAAAGGGGAAGATGTGCAGCCTTTGTTCCAGTGCACTTTTTTTTCTTCCAAAATCAGCAGGATAAAACAAATGCTAAGACTTCTGCAGTGTTAATAAAAATGGAAATATTTGTCTTCCAGACCTCTCCAGTCAATGCTTATAGCAGGTTTGGGGGAAGATACTTTGGAAAATTAGCAGCAGATACTCTGGAAAAATAACCAATTCTGTGATGCATTAGCTATTTGTCTATGTGCAATCTGAATTGCTTTGTGATGTACAAAAATACTTTTCCACATAGGAAACAAAGACAACCCAAAGTGTTGTCTTGTGATAACCAGTCATGGATCTGTTGTTATTTTGGGAGGTTGGTCAACTTTGAAAACAACTTTCATCATTGCCACTGTGTGAAAAGAAATGTAGACTAGCATATCATTAAAATTCCATGGCCAGATATCAGTTCCCTAAATGGATCTTCAAAGTGATATCTAAGTATTGATTATTAGTTTCTTAAATTAAAAACAGGCACGTTGTGATAGGTCTATAAGATATTGATTGTTTGCTACGGACAATTACTGTGGAAATGGTGTAAACAAATAAATGTTTAGCTCAGGGTATGGAATAAATTCCATGGGTTTTTACAAATTTATGCAAAATGTCATTAGGTCAAGAAGTTCTAACCACTTCATCCGTTTATTGCTAAAACTATGTTCTTCCCTAGAATTCTTCACTGCTGTTCTACAAAGGAATAAATGAAAAACTGTTCTCCCACTTCACTTAACCTACAGCACCTTTTCAAACTACTCTTCTCATCTGTTTTGTTCCAACTGTATTTATTTTTGTAGCAGAGCTGTGTGGTAGGATATGATCTGTGGGCTTTATGCAACATTAACACAGAAATACTACTTTACATTCAATATAATTCTGCAAACACGGACTTGTTCTATTTAAAGCAATTTTGTAAAAACATACCTGTACACACCCTTCCTAAATTAAATTCTAAATATCTTAACTATAATCCTATTTTTGTGGCAGGTTTTCTATAAGAAAATGTGCAGCATAATATTGTTACTGGAACAAGTAAAGAAAATGTACATATGACACATAAATTCAGTATATTTTAAGGCCTTGCAATGAACTCACGCATGCAGATCTCCATAATGAAAGAGAAACTCTGAAGCATTAAACTTATTATTTCAGAATTGAAGCTTTAAAAGACATGCAACAACATGTTATCAAGCTAATATTTTTCTTGTCAGGGTTCAGTATTTTCATTAGATTTATATAGCTTGTTTAAATATTATTCCACACAAAAACTATATTGTCCTATTTATTCCAATGTGGCTTTTGTGATTTGCTTGCCATAATCACAGGCTTCCCAAACCATGCAGCTTACAAACAATGTACTACTTATCACATTATCTACACTCATGTTTTCTGTCTAGTAGGAAAAAAGAAAATAAAACAACAAAGCCCCCTCCCTACTATGACAATGTTGGCTCTAGATCTCCTCATTTCATAGATAAAGCATAATATATACCAACTTGTCAATTAGTTCTCTGTTACATAAACTCATTCTATTTATAGTGAAATTAACCCAGGCTGATTTCCTACAGTTTCATTTCTCAAAGCTGATCTCTGGTATGTGTTGTCTGATCGCTAACAAAGGCTGAACTGACACTGCAGCCTTCCCCTCCTGAAGAACTAGTAGGTACCCTTGCTGCTCTACAACAGACCACTTTTATAAAATGTTTAAGAACTTGTCATTTCTGAGCTCTCTGGTCCTCTGGCAAATGTTACTGAGATTTAAACTTTGGCCATTGATTGAAAGGTTTAGGTATAGAGGAAAGGGAAAAATGGTAGAAAGAAAAAACAAATCACAGCATCACAGAATGGTTGAGGTTGGAAGCGTCTTCTAGAGATAGTCCAACCCCCATGCTCAAGCATGGACACCTAGAGCACATGGCACAGGGTGGCATCCAGGTGGGTTTTGAAGATCTCCAGAGAAGGAGACTCCACAACTGCTCTGGGCAGCCTGTTCCAGGGCTCTGTCACTCTCACAGTAAAGAAGTTCTTCCTCATATGGAGAATAAACTTCCTGTGTTTCAATTTGTATCCATTACCCCTTTTATTGTTGCTTATCACAACTGAGAAGAGTTTGGTCCCATCTTCTTTACATTCTCCTTTCAGGGATTTGCACATGTTGATAAGATCGCCTCTCAAGTTTTCTCTTCTGCAGACTAAACAGGCCCAGCTCACTTATTTTTTCCTCATACGTTAGATACTCCAGTCCCTTAACCATCTTTGTTGCTCTACTACGGATCCTCTCTAGAAGCAACACGTCCCTCTTGTACTGGGGAGACCAGAACTGCACACAGTACTCCAAGTATGGCCTCACTAGAACTGAGTAGAGGGAGAGGATCATCTCCCTCGATGTACTGGCAACATTCTTCCTAATGCAAGCCAGGATCCCATTTTCTTTCCCAAAGGCAAACTCTTTTCAAGGTAAGCGTAGATTCTAGGGACTGACAATTAAGCAGATATTTGGCAGAAAACTCCATCTTGCTGATTTACAGACACATTATTGGGAAACATCTCTAAGGTAAGCATCCCAGGCTGTTCTAACTATTCCTCTTCCCTATTTTATCTTCGGCCACTGGGTAATGGTTATTTATTTATTTAGATAGAGGAGAAAGCTGCTCAGGTTTGTTCGAGCCAAGGCCTTGTTTCATTCAAGAAAAAGTGTAATTTAGTGACGTAATTTAGTTTAAAATGCTCAATTGCTCTGAATACCCAGTGTAGGAAAACTCCAATTCACATGACTTTTATCATCATTTTTTAACAGTATAGAAAAAACGGTAATAGAGGAAGCAGTTGCACTTGGAGTTTTCTGCAGTACCAAATTCGTCAAATAGCTTGCAGTTGCTAATTCAGTTGATTGATGGTGGGACTAAATACATATGCAATAGCAAGGACTTTCATTACAAAGGTCAAAGTTAAAGCAACGATGAGTCCATCCAGCTCCCTGTGGCAAGATTCCAGAGAGCAAACATAATGACAAGAAATAATGCTGTATTTTCACATTATACTATTGTGGGAGGGCCCTCTAAGTCTTTGTATGGGGTGTGTAAGGTAGACTTTCTTCTTAGTGCAATTACTGAGACATTTCAGCACTTTAAAAAGACTTAGAATTTTTAGATTCTAAGATTTTAGATTCTGTGATTTTTAGATTTTTTTTTGTCAAATGTAACCTTTGTGTAAATTGATTTTTATGGTTGTTTGCCTTGTTTATAATTGTTTGATGAACATGTTAGGACTGTCAGGAAAATTTTCACGATTTGCTTACTTGCATATCTGCAAAGTTTTTATTTAAGTGTGATGATTCTAAGTGTTCCTTCCTTCCTTTCTTCCCTCCTTCCTTCCTTCCTTCCTTCCTTCCTTCCTTCCTTCCTTCCTTCCTTCCTTCCTTCCTTCCTTCCTTCC
>JAUBNY010000926.1:1862738-1880278 GCA_032275445.1 Crypturellus soui
GTCAAGGTAGATGACATCCACCGCTCTCCCCTCATCTATCCAGCCGGTCATCCCATCATAGAAGGCTATCAGATTAGCATGATTTCCCCTCGGTGAATCCATGCTGACTAGCCTTGAGCACCTTCTTGTCCTCCGTGTGCCTGGAGACAACGGTCAGTATGAGCTGTTCATACACTGAGGTAAAAAGACAAAAGGTTTTGCCTCTGAAAATCAGGACCTTCGGATGTCTCTGCTTAAAAGAAGAGGAAGATCTCTAGCTTGAGAAGTAATAAAAATAGGGAAAAATAATGAAAAAGATATCTGCCAAATGATTTAGTTAGGGTTCCCTCAAAGCTTTAGATGAAAGTTTAGATGTGTAAAATTATAACAGCAATGTTAGGTTTGGTATGAAAGGAAAATGATAAGAAAGTGATAAAATGATAAGGGTGCAGAAGCATGGGAAGGAATGGAGGGCAGGAAAGGGCAATGAGGATGGCAAGTGTTGATAGCACAGAAATTATCAGAAATTATCAGCACATCTAAGTGAAATTTCTTTGGACAGCCAAGAAGAGACCACCTATAGCCAAACTACAACAGAGACAGCCCAAGAGGTGACAGTGGGAAAAAGAGCAATGGTTCTTGGAAACCCAAAGGATAGTAAGTAGATCCTAGAGTTGGGACAGGATAGGATAGCTATAAATAGCTGCTGTTAGATATAGTGAAAAATATGTGGAAATATCCTACCAAAAAAAGAGTATGAAAAAGTCTTTAAAAAGCCATATGTCTGGGATCTGAATTAAAACAAATTTATTCTCTGGCAAATAAAGATAATTTTTTGTATGAAGCTGAACAAATTGAAATTATATTCACCCCTCTTCTCCCCCAGTTGCCCAAAGCATACAAGCGTGTGCTTATTTTTGAGACCACATGGACTTAGAGCACTGTCCCTTAAGCGTATCGTGTAATCTTTGCTATATATTTGATATTTGGTTACTCAAAACAAGACAAGAAGTTGATTCCAAATTTTGGTAGCAAATTTGAGTAGAAACATATCAAAATGGGTCTAAAGCAATCATGTTAGACTTCAGCTGAAGGATTTGGCACAGTTAATGGGATGTTTTAAACTAGAGAACTAGTAGTCATCACTGTGGTGGTGATATTGGAAGAATTGGTTGAGATGAAATTTGTGAGTAACCATCTATTAGTAGCTCTCATCTATAATGAATTCTTTCAGCATTTATCATAATAGCATTAATTAGGATACATTTTGTGGATATTAGTGACAGTATTTTCCAGATATTTGATGATAATTCAGTATTAGTCAGGCTTGAGTTAGTGGATATCAAAGGATTTATTCACTAGAAGCCTTTATTTGGTAAGTCCTGTTAGCACTTATCACTTAATACGCATTTTCATTAAATTAATTGTGTGGTATTGTTTAGACATTGTACATTTCCATTGGAATTTTATTTTAATCCAACATTAACATAGCATTAAAATGTAAAACAAAAGAGTTTTCAGCCTAAATGCCTGATAGTCTGTCTAAAATATTTTCAGTTCATAAAATTCTGCTGACCTCACTGAGACAAGAAATCCTTCCAAACCTCATTTAGACTGTAAATACATATCAAAGTGTCATTAATTTTATTTAAAAAGAGAGAGAGAGAGAAAAAAAAAGGAAAAAAAAAGGGGGATCTTCCTTTTTCCACCTGAGATCAGCAAGATATTTGGCTTTGATTTCAGTGGCTACAGATCTGACTGCAAAGATTTTATCTCCTGTGTAAAAATCATAATGATGATGTAGAGGGAAGAGGGTCTTTAGATAAATTTAAACTTTTCTATAGTGAACTTCTATATTCAAACACTGAAAGAGCTGACCAAAAAGAATGAAAAAGAGAAAAGCTTTTATATTTCCCTGATTTACATCTGTGTGGTGCCCACCATGATGTCAACATGTCAAGTCAGAACCTATGGCTATTATTCATCGCCTTTTTTACAAATACCGCAGTGTTTTGAGATATGAAAGACCTGGGTTCAGGGTTCAGTCCTGCCTAGTCAGATTTTACTTTCTTCCTGTTTCTTATCTGAAGAAATCACCACATTAAGGATATTCTGGAATCGAAGGGCAGATGAATTTTCCTCAGTCTGACTGCTTACTGTTTTCAGATGAGTATAAATATGTAAGAACTGAACAAGTGAACAAGCATGAGTAGCCTTATTCTTAAGGCAGGCCACTGCCCATGCTGTTATGATTAAATACTTTACTGGATAGTAGGGTATCTTGGTTCCTGTCCTTTTCCTACTGATCCTAAGTGCATTGCAAAAAACAGACCAAAGTAGAACCTGAAAAAGTATCCAATTTTGACATACAGTGGGGAGAACAGAACAATCAAAAGTTCTTTGTGCGAGAAAGGAATTAATCCAAATCTCTGATTATGGGTGAGTGTCTTAAGTACTGGTTAATTGGAAAAAGTTAACACTTGTTCTTTTTTTTCTTTGTTTAATTAATATCTAGTTAGTCTTTCTTTTCTAGTACTTTGTTAAAATTTCTGTTCCTTTTTTTTTCTCAAATAAAAAATCACTTATATTAAAATTTAAATGCTTTGTTTATTTGGATTTAGAATTGAAGAGCTCATTACTAGCATAAGTATTAACTGAAGCTGAGTTTAACAAGATTCATAAAGAATTGGTCACCATATAGAGAAAAGGTAAATTCAAAGCACCTTAGACAACCAGATCAGAATCCTAAAAATCTTAAGAAATAGAGAATTGGACCAAAGACACTCAGTAAATCCAAGCACAGGAAGAAATAATTGCTAAGCAGATGTACTGCAAGAATGGATGACAAATGAGGGACAGAGTACCAACAACATGAAGCTGTAGTAACATCTCATTTCATTTTATGATATCTTTAAAGGTCCTTCACAGCTGAGACATCAGTTTAATTCTTGTATGCTGTTTAGATCTCAGCAGGAGTACAATGTGCCATCTTAAGCACCACAGCTCAAGAAGCCTTTCCCAGAAGGATTCAGCAACAAACATTTAGTCAGAGATAGAAAAGCCTGAGAGATTGTTTTTAATCCAGAAGAGTGAAACACAGAGGGAAAGTGAGTTTATATACTAACTCGTATGAAAAAGAGCCAACTGGTATGAAAAACAGCGAAGACACAGGCTAGATATCATTGGGTGGTGGGGATATTGCTTTGTTTTCTTCCTAATAACACATGGCCACATGAGAGGTTGTAAATCTCTCCCACTACTTTTTTATGATTTTTCAGGACACCAAGAGTTATGTTAGTCAGAAGCGAAAACTTCGCAGTGTCCTGTTGTGCAGGACATTAGTCCTGAATGGATCTTTCAAACCTGTTTCCAATGTAAACATCTTAGAATGGCATGAATTGCCACCCTGTACCACCTGCTCTAGGTGTCCCTGCTTGAGCAGGGATGTTGGACTAGATGATCTCTAGAGGTCCCTTCAGACCTTAACCATTCTGTGATTCTGTGATGAAGAGACACTCTCTGAACTGCTCACAAATGTAATTCCATCAACATTTAGGAAGGTAGAAATGAATCAAACCACTGAGACAATCCAAGTGTAAGACTTTTTATTTGCCTTCTTTTTTTCCCAGTCTTTTTGTTATTACCACATTCCTTCTTTTGCTTCCTATTATTTTGGGTCCCTTTCATGCCACATGAATAGTGAAAGGACCCTTAAAGTGAGTGTAAATACCCTTTATGTGTTCTTTATGGCTCTTTCAATATATAGGGAAGGGAAGAATGTCTGTGGCATAAATATGAAGAAGGCCAAAAGTGTGAAATTAAACTATGAACTGAGAAAAAAAAAGAGAGAATGATTCCCTGTTTAGGGTCTCCACAGGTGTAAAGGAATTGGTCAGGATATGAAATCTCTATCTTTGGCACCAGAATATATTGAGGTGGGGGGTGAGAACATGGTGCTGTATTATCCCTGAATTTTGTCTACTCTCCCTCTCCTAGTTAAGAACTGCTGAGACTACAGTACAGCTGTGAGGTCTGGAAAAAAATCATCCCCAAGGACTCATCTACATAGTTCCTCACTAGGCAACAGGTGTTATTCTTGTTCAGCCCCAGGAGGCTTCCATAGTCCAGGCCATGGGAGGACATGGATAGTACGAAAATTTTCATTTAAAGAAAGCCCACGAAGTAATTTGAGTTACTATTTAGAGAAAAATAAACCCTCTTAAAACTCAATAGCTTTCTCCTACACTGAGACCAGGTTTACCAAGCTTTTGTCTGCTGAGATTTTTAATAGCCAGCTTCCCTAAAATCTCTAAAAATAAAGCTACCCAGCGGAAATTCTGACAAAAACATAACAAGAGCAGTGCAAATGAGACTGCAATAACAATGTTCAGTTTCATAAATGAAAAGATGCTATGCATTTGGATGCATTTCCCTGGAACTTGTGTATTTGGCATCGTATCTAATTAAGTCTTCAGACACAATATTATTTTTCAGCTTTACAGTTAAACAATAACTTTGGTTCCTGATGATCTCAAAAATCTCTGTGCCTCTTGTCTTTATAGCCTTTCTCACCTCAGCCAAAAAAAAGTATTTATTATTATTATTTATTATTATTATTTATTAAATCATTATTATTTATTATTCTGTATGGCAAGTAAGAGAGAGCAATGTTTTTTTAGATGAAATATATTTAAAATATTATAAAAGTGATCAGATCTAAGGACATCAAGACTACTCCTCAAGAGATGAGGAAATCCCAAGAAGTCATCTGATGTTTTTCCATAACTCAGTGGGCAGAAACATGCCTTTTCAAATTTTGTCTCATCATGGATTGGGACTATTAAATAGTCCCAGCACTGGCTATGGTTACTTTAGGGCCTCTGCCATATACGATTCACTGGTTGCACTGTCCTTGTAATCCTGTGGTACTTGAGAACAACAGCTACGGCCCTGTTCTGCTCCTACTTGCCCTGTATGAGTTATGTATCAGGGCAAAGTAAAGTTGCTTTAGGAGGTTTTGTAGCAAAAGAGCTTTTGTTTAGCCCACAGCACAGTTACCACAATGTCTATTTGTGGACATGATTTGTCCTTATAATGAGTGGCTTTAGGCACCTCAAGATCTCTGAAAATCTGAGTGTGAGGATGAAACCAAGGACTTAAATTTTTAATATAAGGTCTTAAATATTTGTTTTGCTTCTCTTCTTATTCCTGCTTATCAGATCTGACTTTCATGCTTTCCCACCCATCCCCCCCGCTTTTGTTTTAAAGAAGGAGTGCACTTTAGTAGCCACCCGCAGGTCTAGTAGGAAAAAAGAAAACTCTGCTATGGGAGTCAGAGGGTTCCATATTCCCTGTTCTCTCCCTGATCCTGCTGAAGAGAATAAGATGTGAAGTGATTCTAGGTCCATCTGCTTTCTGACTCCTGTTCAGAGGTCATCTATATTACAGTATCTTGAAAGCCATAGGAGTGTGGCTGTGGTAAGGAGTTTATGATCATTTATATGGTAGCCTCAGATGGTCAATAATAACAAAACATTTCTTGGTTTTCACCAATTTTGACACTCTACTTTATACCCGTATTGTATTCAGCTACTCCCACCAGATGCAAAAGGGGCTGTTTGGAGACTTTCAGTTTGGTGCTCCGGGATATTAAAAAGTCAGTAATCCTTTGTAAGGGTGGACAGTAACAAAAACCGATTTGTTTATAAAGCTGTACAACACAAACATGTACTTCACACATTGCCTCTATCATAGCAATACTAGGTTCTATTTTTATGTATTTTTTATGTATTCCTAAATTTGATTTTATTTAATTTTTTACATTGCCTGATTCTTTTTTTTTTGCCAAAGCTTTGAAAAGAGTTATTATAGTAATTCTGTCTCCTTTACAGAACAGTCAGAACAGTTAGTAGCTCAAAGAGGCCAGATAGCATTTTTGCAGGGTATTTCTATAATTGATTGACGAGAATCTTAAGAAGTAACAAAGAAGTTAAAATAAAAGCTGAAGGAATTTAAGAATTTCAAGACAAAAAATATAAATCACAAAAAATATTAATCGTAAGTTTAAGAAGACTAAAACAAATCTTTATGCTTTTATTTTTCTGTTTCCTTTTTCTATTAAAGAATCCATCTTGAGGGCCTAGGAAAGTACATTTTATAGAGATACACAAGAAGAACATATAGCTATTCTTGATTTAACAAAACAGAGCATTTTGTTTGATATAACAAAAAGCTATACAAAGGCTCTGAGAAATCTGGTTAGCACTGTAGATAGTATTTCAACATAGGCAGCTTCCTCTGTAGAAATATCTAGCGAAGACAATCCTTTTGTTTATCTTTTTTTTCACATCTCCTTTAGCCTTGTAATGTTAATTTGTACTGTAAATATGGGATTTGAAATGCTATCTAAAAGATATCAGTTCCTATTTTATAATGATGGCATTGTATGTCTAAATCTGGGAGCTAATGACACTCCTAGCCTTCATAAAAATAAAGCCTAGTGGATATCTTTATTCTCAAACTTTCAATGGAAAGTGAGGATTTATAGCTAAAAAACTAGGTCAAAGTAACTTAAAGATGACAAGTTTAAATGCTGCAAATAAGTAAACTGAAAGTATATGTAGGGAGGATTATACTCTTAATAAAGCACAGATAAAAATGTTTATGACATTGATGTATAAGGTGAGATTGGAGATGGAGATCTTCTTATGTTAACATATATAGATACTTGCCCATTTTAGATGCTTGTGTAGTTAATGGTAAGAAATAGACCATTCAGAGCATGACTAATACTTCTTGTATTTGTCCCTGAGCACATTTCTTTACATGAAAAAATGTGAGCACATCAAATATATATTTACAGTGTGGAGATGATAGCACCCATATTTGCACAAAATCTTGAGAGCAAATACTATTTGCATTTGTGAGAGATGTAATATTTGCATTGCGGTCAAGAACTAGTGCTCATCTGTATTTCAATGTGCAAAGTGAAAGTATACACTATTGAATAAGTGGGAATGCAATAAGTTGGAAAACTAAAGAACAGCAGATAAAATAATCTATATCCACCAATTCAAAGGTGTGGTGAGAATTCTTTTAGACATCTCAGTGGTAGCATATCTAAGCTACCTTAAAATTAGAAAGCTTTGGTATAGGCAGCAGCACACATGCAGCATTACTTGGTTCCACATGAATCAAGAAGTACTTCTGATGCAGTTGGTAAGTATGTAACAGCTTAGTACTCACAGTGGTAACCATAAATGTTGGATTTTCAGCTATCTTATATACAGTAAATTCAAACAAAGGGAAAGAACCTGACTTTCAAAGATGCTTACACAGGAAAAAAAGACCCAAATTTATTTTGGGGTGAAATACAGAATCAGCCTATGGCTCTATGTACTTCATGGCAAACCCTCCATACATCTGTAAAAAGACCTAAGCAGCAAGACTTAAATCTTCCACATTAAGAAAAATACACCTATGTCAAAGTTTACAGATTTAGCTGAATGCTGGAGTTGTTAAGAAATACAGATTGAGGAACTGAAAGCATCATGCTCTGTTTATTATGGAGCAAAAAGAAACCATGACCCAATTCTACTCACATTTGTTCATCTATAATGTTTGCTCTTCTTAAGGCAGCACACGTATAAACATGGTTAGTGTTAGAAGCTCTGCATTTTTGGGCAACAGTTATTATTATGGGTCTTCTGTTAAATATTTCTAGCCTTCAGAGTGCGTATTTCAGATAGGTTTTCTGGACTGTGGTATTGTGCTGTAATACAACACTATAATAAGCAATATTATATCATAACCCTTGAAAACAAAATGCATTTGCAAAATATTAAAGATTTTAAAAGTGGTTACTTGGTAATTTTTTTTAAAATTCTTTCCAAGAGAAATATTACAGTTCTCTTGATTTCTATAAAAGTGTAAATTTATGTTTGCTTCAGTCATTGAAACTTGTTTGCTTCAAACAATGCTCAAATAATGTTTGAAAAAAATGTTTGCTTCATACATTGAACCATCCACTTAAGAGGACTTAAGTTTTGACCCAAATCAGACAAGCCCCTTTTAAATCTATTTAATCAGTTTCAGTTCAATGAGCTTATATAAATGAACAAAGAACATAGATAATTAGATTTTTTTTGTCTGTCCTCTACATCTAAGTTCATAAGTCCACCAATACTTAACTCTTTTTTTTTTTCTAGAGAAAACAATGGAGGCAAAATATTAGATAGGACACCATGACTCATCAAGAGATGAAAACAAACCCAAAACCTCCTAACACCTCTGAAAACTAAAAATGTCTTTTCTTCAGCTGGAACTTTCCACGTCAGATAACATGAGCTACAAACCTATCTTATGTCATGGAGATATTTCTTACTTTAAAAGTCAGCTCACTCTCTGGGGTCTGAACAGGACTCAAAAGGTTTGATTATGGGCTTGCTTCATAGTGTAAGAAGTGATAATAAAATACAAATAGTTGTACTAATTCCTGGGCCTTTTTCAGACTCACAAGTAATCCATATAATTCCCATTTACATTTCAGTGCTATTCAACGACAAGTCAAGCTCTCTGTACTTCTGCCAGAATATATAAAACAGTTTGACTATATCCTGCATCGTCAGGACAATCCTCTTAACCTCTATTTTTAATCTTTACAACTGAATTAAAAAAAAAAAAAAGGATTGTACATGTTTTATTATTTTCACTATAATCTCTTTTTGGTCTGAGCATCTAATTCCACCTATTGGAAATCCATGGACAGATTTATGTAGAGAATCTCTATTTTGGCTGTGCATAGGTGTTTCATTGGAATGAAGTAACACAGAGTGCTTTCACAGAATCACAAAATGACTGAGATGGAAAGGGAATTCTAGAGATAATCCAACACCCACTGCTCCAGCAGGGACACCTAGAGCACATGTCACAGAATTGCATGCAGACAAGTTTTGAATATCTGCAAAGCAGGAGACTCCACAAATTCTCTGGGCAGCTCCAGTGCTCTGTCGTCCTAACAGTAAAGAATTTCATCCTCATACAAAGAAACACACTTCCTGTGTTTCAATTAGTACTCATTACTCCTTGTCCTATCACTGGCCACTTCCGCAAAGAATTTGTCCACATCCCCTTTACATTCTCCCCCCAGGTATTTGTACATTTGATAAGATCCCCTCTCAATTTTCTTTTCTGTAGGCTAAACAGGCCCATCTTGCTTTCAGTGCTTAATAATAAATAATAAAGTCTTCACAGAGTTTAAAAATGCATTTTAAATCATAAATGGGAAAAAAAAGGGAAGTTATTCTGGCACGATATAAGCTGAAAAGATATAAAAGGACCTTGGTTAGGCTAGTGAACATAAATCTGCCTAGTATAAAACTCATTTAAATGTGTTGAAAAAGTTTATATCTTATTTACAGTCTTCAAGTTTTTCCTATCTGACATTTTTAGCCTTTCTTCTTCTCTGTTCTCCGTCTTAATGTCTAACTGTCCTATTGTTGGAAGAAGCTTTGTAACATATTGTAGTTGCCCAAAGGGCAGAATTTGGTCTCAGTAAAGTTCACAAGAGTTATGGTTCTATTTTCTCTTGTAAGAATAGCAACAGAGCTTTCCTGCATTACAGTACTTCCCTTGTGGCTAGTGCAGTTGATATACATAATCCTATTAGCCCCCTTCCTGTGTTTGCAGTGAGCTAAGGTACTGGAAGTTTCCACAGAACAAGGTATTATAACAAATCACAGAGGTAAACCCCATTCACTGTGCTCTCCATTAGGGATTCATTCTGTCAAGCCAGGTCTTCCATATCCGCAATGAGATGGGAAGTCTTGGATCCTGAAATTCTTGCAGTCCTTTTGAGCCAGAGTACTTTTAAACACTAAATTCCTGTGTTTCTATGTTACTCAGGCAACGACCCCTTAAAGAAAGTCCATCTTGTTGCTGGGCCATCTGCATTTCCACTGGATGGTTATAGAAGCCCTTAACAATCAACATAGCTGGGTTATCTGATAGCCATTAAATGTATTCCACATTAGCAGAGCAAATACTTCTGAAGCTGCTTGATGGCTTTGCAATAAAAGTTTGAAGTGTGGCAAATCTGGAACTCAACTTTGGTATTTTTAGGCTAATGCTCAGGTGCCATCTAAATTAATTGGCTCCCCAACATAGTGGAAAGGGAGAAGTGCCTGGGACTGGAGGAAAGAGGATAGCATACATTGCCTGTGATTGATTAGTCAAATCTCTTTCCAGTTACTTAACTGCAGTGCTGTCTTCACAGTCACCCTATGTAACTGTACGTCACAATGTCTATGTTCTGTTCAAAGGTAGCACTCTCTTGACTATGACATGGGTCCAGAACTTGTGTTATTTAAAGTAATATTCTCCCTCCCTCTTTATGCAAAGCTATGGATTTGAGTGGGTTTTTTGTTTGTTTGTTTGTTTGTTTGTTGTTGTTTTGTATCCTTACAAGAGATCACAGAACAAAAAAAGGATTAACTGAGAATCTAAGGAAAGGATTAATCTGAGAATCTTTCCCTCTTTACTCAGGGGATTAGGTGGAACTTTTAAGTGTATAATTCAGCCTGCAAAGTTTTTCACATACAGGACAGTGAATACTCAGCAAGGTGTTACTATAAGACAGACAGTGACAGAGAATCTTACTCCCAAGTGGTAGAGAATAAGGCCGTAAGTTACATGAAGCTTTCTTACTGTTCATGAGAAACTTTTCTCTTAGAAAATTTGAAGAGAAAATGCATTTGTCACTTTGTAGAAGAAATGCTAGAGCAGAACACACAGGTTTTAATCCTGAATAAATATGTATCCTCTGAAAGAAGAATTTTTATAGCACTAATGTCCTTTCCTTTTTGGAGAGTTGTCTGACCAGAATCCTCTGTTATGATTGACAACCCGGTATGTGCAATATTATACGGAGCTGGTTACTTCAGCAGAATCAGAATGAGCTATTCCCTCCACAGAATTCATGGTCAGAGATCAGTTCAGTTACATTTTAATCCAGGTCGGTTGCTCAGGCCTGAAACCTTTGTTTTGGCTTCTGAGGGAATCTGCAACTCAAGCACATGGAAACATGATTAATGGATGTTTGTCTTATGCTTCATGTTACATCAGTCCTCCACATTCAGATTGATAAATAGATAGGCAACAGATAGGTTAGCATTTCCCTTTCCTGTGTCCTGCTAAATAGTTAAATTAGGTAATTGATCATTTAATCCTGTTTTCCCAGAAATCCTGAGAATTAGTTTTGTCTTTATATCCTTTGTTTGGTTCTTACTCATACCAGAAAATTATTCATACCATATTCCTGAAAAGTAGTCTCGGTCTGGGATCATTCAAGTAGAATGAGCAAGTTGGGTGCTCTTGTCTTATTTACTTGTACTTCCATGAAAACCTTAACCTCATTCTTAAAACTCCTGAAAAATACCAGCATAGATGCACATGCAAGAAATCCTTACCAGAATGATAAATGCTGGAGACATTATACCCTCTAGTGGCAGGAACACCACGCTCATAAATCCCTGAAGCACAGTCCAGCACTTGGCTATTTAACTGTTTGAGAGAGCATTGCAGGATGGTAGTTCACAAGAGGCAAAAGGGAATACAAAACCTAATCTACATTCTTGTGGACCAGGCACCAAAAAGCATCCCATATCACAAGAAGAAAATACAAAGACTTGGCTAGACAAGTGGTTCATGTTCTTAATATGATGTCTCTGGAAACAATAAGGAGTCACATTTATTGCTAGCTAGTTCAACACAATGTAAAGTGGGAGTAATTGCAGCAAAGTCACTTTTTTCTCCTTTCTTACTTTGCTTCTATTTTCTGTGCTTAGTCTCAAGTATTAACACAGAATTACTTCTACTCTTATGAAATAACACAAACAAATATTAAACACCATTCTTGCTTGGTTTACATCACAATATATCCCACGGGGCTAAAAATTCTGGAGGAAACAAAGTGTTCTGGATTTGGTTATTATTAAAAATATAAACATAAAAATTCACTGAGAACAGGAAAGGTTTACTGTTTGACATTTGAAGTCATCTCCCTGTAGCTAGTTTTCTTCTTGTACAATATCAGTGGCCTCAGCAAAGCTATGGAAGGAATTACCATGTTTAATTTATATCTGCAAAGATATAGCAGGTTGCACAAAGGGCCTTATGAATTTTCTTCTGAAAGTCTAGTGCTTAGGGTTTACTAAGCTATTTGCTTTAGGGTAGGACGACATTCCCATGGCATGTGCTTTTTTGAATTCCACATAACGCACATTTATTTTGCCTAAAACAAACAAATGAAAAAAGTCAACTGCAAGAAATAATAATCATCAGTAAAAGGTAAGACTATATTCTTGACCATATTCTGTACAGTGATAAAGTGAACCTTTTTAAATTTGGTAGTGGCAGATCAGTGTTATAACCATTGCTTTAGAAACTTACTATTTATGGCTGATTAATTTTGTTTTCAGATTCTCTCCACTACAGATTCAAGCAAAGGTTGCTTCATTTCAGTAATGCTCAGAGTCACAGTTTATTGGAACACAGGTGCTGCTTTATGTTATTTTATTTACTTCAATTCATTGCCCTGCAAGAGCTAGTTTTAGTCAACACTTGACAATTAATTTGAGATCTCTGACTGATTTCTGCTATCCTCATTTCAGGCCTCCTATGAAAAAAAGAGATTTAAAAAGAGTGTAAAGATACAGGGACAGTGCTTTCCTGGCAAACAGATGGAATTGTCTCTTTTGCCTACCACCATAGACAATCCATTGACAACCTACCAGTAGCTGCAGCAGTGTCTCTGGTATGAACAAAAGCTGTCCGTTTCTCACCTTCCTTTTGTGCCCTCAGCCATCCAGACTGCAGACAGTCCATGACCGGTCTGTATAAACTTGCATTAAGATGCTGGGGATGCTTGAGCACATTGAGGCACTTGTGCTTTAAAAGGCCAACCACATAGTGTTTGTATACTTACTGGCCATATATAATGGACAAATTGGGTATTGAAAGCAGTCAGAAGCTATCTTGATGATTATGTATAGCCATAGTCATGGATTCAGAGAACAGTGCTTTGAACAACTTGCTTCCATTTCTATTTCCATTTTTATGGGGTCTCTAGTCCTGTAAAACTGAAATAAACTGAACTCAATTGGAATATAATACATTTTTGTAAAAAAAAAAAAGAATCCATTGACCCTCCTTTTTATTCATTTCCATAGTATTTTTAGCTTGTGAATGAATGTTTGTCAATCTGTGGGTCTCTATTACAATAAAATAGCATTTGGGGAAAGGTGGGAAATCCTTTTACATCCCTTTGATGTAAAAACTAAAAAATGACTATTCCCTTAATTATACTTCAGAGATCAGTTAGGTTCATCCTCAAGATACAAACCCAGTTGGAATCAGGCATCAGTAACTACATACTTTATGAAATGGTTCATTTCACAATTACTTTTGGAAATCTCAAATAAGAATATCATTATTTATTTTCTATTATAAGAATCTTTATTAAAAGATTATCATTCAATAAAAAATTCATTGAACAAACAGGCATTATCATGCGTAACATCAGCTTGTTGTTCCTTAGTACTACGAAGTTTGCCTTCTTCATTTTTTCTCATTTGCCCTATGACAGTGAGACTGTAAATAAGAAGCCATTAGGCAAGATACAGACATGACATAGTCATTTCAATACTTTAGGCCAGATATGGACATGACATAGTTGATTTTACTATTGTGAAGTGGTATGTAATAAAAAAAAAAGAACAGCTTCCAAAGAATGAAGCATAACAAAGCTGAGAAGAAGGTTGGGCTGTGCATGTAAGCGACAGGAAACAAATTCAGAAGTTTGGTCGAGAAGTGAGAAGAGTGAGGACAAAATCATGGGTTGAAAGAAATTCCTGGAGAAGAGAAAAAAGGAATGCGGACCTCCAGTGCATTGTGAGTAGCAGCATTGGGAGAGATGAAAAAGACAAAGGACAGGTGAGGTGGAAGTATTAACTGTATGGGAATTGTTTGATAGGGGAACAGGGCCAACAGAAGGGATATAGGCTTTCATTATTTGGGTGTAGCTGATACTATTGCACTACAAATACTCTCACTTTAGATAAAAGCTACTGAGAAATTGAAAATCTTCAATGGTCTAACCTTTCTCTAGGTTTTGCTGCTGGTAGAAAAGGAGATCTGGTAGAGTAGGCTAACAAGTTTAAGATGCTTTTTGGAAATACGCTTAATTTTACAGGGAACTGTGTACATTTCTTATGGTCTGCATATTTTTTTCCTTTTGGTAGACAGGAAAAACACAGGCCTGCGCTTCCTTTGAAGCTAAAATATTTTTAAAGATAGTCCGGTTAAGAATGAGGTAAAATAATGACATGTGAACATTATTGTTCTTGCAGTGTAATGGCTACTTAAGAGAAGGCTCAAGCAGTTTGTGACAAAAGACATGTTATGTACATGTCATGTACATAACAGACCCAAACTGCTTATACTGTGACTGACGTTTTGTTTTCCCATCAAGAAACATTACTCTCAGATTGCTCGTAATACCATACTTGTGCCTCTACATTGTTCCTCTGAAGGCAGAAATTAAAGGGTGCAACATGCGTAGTAGGAGGGATCCTTGTAAAGCTTTTCCCTGTTTAACACACCCGCATTTTTTATGCAACACACGGTGATTCAGCACAGAATCACAAAATAAATTAGCCTGAAGGAGATCTCTGGAAGTCAGGTGGTCCAACTCCCTAACCAGATTACGAATAAACTTTGATATTAGAGTAGTCTGCTCAGTTCAATCAAATTCGGAATGTCTCCAAAGATGGAGACTTTATAGCCTCTTTGGGCTTTAGTGTTTGACCTCTCTTGCTGCAAAGACTTTTTTCTTTATCACAGAATTACAGAATACTTAAGGTTGGAAGGGACCTGTAGAGATCATCTAGTCCAACCTCCCTGCTCCAGCAGGAACACTACAGCATGTGGCACAGGGTTGCGTCTAGATGGATTTTGAAGATCTCCAGAAAAGGAGACTTCACAACCTCTCTGGGCAGTCTGATCCAGGGCTCTGTCACCCTCACAGGAAAGAAGTTCTTCTTCATATGGAGGTGAAACTTCCTGTGGTTCAACTTACATCCGTTACCGCTCGTCCTGTCACTGGTCACCACAGAGAAGAGCCTGGCCCCATCCTCCCT
Source organism: Crypturellus soui (assembly GCA_032275445.1). NCBI lineage: Eukaryota > Metazoa > Chordata > Aves > Tinamiformes > Tinamidae > Crypturellus > Crypturellus soui. The sequence goes on from JAUBNY010000926.1 coordinate 1,877,912, forward strand.
ACAATCACCCCTCACGTACTTGAACATTTTAATCAAATCTCCTCTCAGCCTTCTTTTCTCTGGACTAAACAGGCCCAGCTTTAGTCTTTCCTCATACGATAGATGCTCCAGTCCCTTAATTATCTTTATTGCCCTCTGCTGGACCCTCTCTAGAAGCTCAATGCCCATCTTATTCTGGGCAGCCCAGAACTGCACATAATACTCCAGGTGCGGCTTCACCAGAGCTGAGCAGAGGGGCAGGATCACCTCAGGTAACACTCCTCCTGATGCAGGCCATTGGATCCCATTGGATCCCATTGGATCCCATAACCTAGTAATGAGGGCCTTACACTAAGAATGACAGGGCTTGGAAAAAGTCTGTTTATTCAGATCCTGCTTGGAAGACAGAAAGCCTCATAGTATTTGCTAGCAGAGCTCATAATTAGCAGGTCCATGTCACCAGCCTGCCAAGTGCCACAGCAAGGACCACAGAGCAAAATTCAGGTGCACAAGTGGCTGCACAGCTCTACTCACACAATTGGCTTGCACTTTTTGTTTGCTGACAGCATCATGATCAGTTCTCTCTCCCCTGCACCCTCCCCCCACCAAAAAAAAAAATCCTTCACCAATGGGAAGAATAAGCAGATGTTAAAATTACAAAAATCACTTACTGTGATAGCCCACTTTAAGAGCCTAATTATTCAATTTTCTTAGCAAAAAATAGCATACTCTGTAGCTAATACCCGATTTCTGAGATTTTACAAGCACTCAGAATTCCTGAAAATCAAAAGTCAAGATGCAGACTTGCTAGAGGTCTTCCACTTCACTGGAAACAGTGTTTCCCTAATCCTAACTCTTATTCCCTTTTCATATGAATCATGCAGCCTTCCCTTTTATATTGGGAGAGGGATCTGAGGACTAGAAGAAAGCAAACATCACTTCATTCTTCAATAAGGGCAGGGGAACTGCAATCTGGTCAGTTTCACCTCAGTCTCTGGGAAGAACCAATCCCGGATACTATTTCCAGACCTGTGAAGGACAAGAAGGTGACTGGCAGAAGTCAGTATAAATTTGTAAAGGCACAGTTTGCTTAACTCATCTGATAGCCTTCTGTGATGTGATGACGGGCTTGGTGCATGAAGCAGTTGAGGTTAATACCCCTATTTTGTTTAAATTCTTCAAGAATGACCTGGATGATGGAACTGAATGCACACTCAGCAAGTTTGCAGAGAACTGAAAAACTGAGAGGAGTAGCTGACGCATCAGATGATAGTTGTGCTGCCACTCAGAAGGTCCGCAGGTGGCTGGACATAGCTTGTGAAAATCAGCAAATGGAAGTTACAAAATCTGCACTTATGGAGGAATAACCTCCTGCACCACTAGAGGCTGGGGGCTCATCTGGTGGAAAGCAGCTCTACAGAGAAAGACCTTGAGGTCCTGGTGGACAACCAGTTGAACATGAGCCAGCAATGCAGCCTTATAGATATGAAGGCCAACAGTGTTTTGGGCAGCTTAAGGAGAGTGCTGCCATCAGGTCAAGGGAGGTGATCTACTCAGCACTGAAGAGGCAGCACATGGAATATTGTGTCCATTTTGGGCTCTCCAGGATGAGAAAGATATGTTTCTATCAGAGTTATTTTAACGAAGGACTACAAAGATGATTACAAGATTAGAGCTTCTCTTATCTCTCTCAAGCAATTGAAAGAGCAGGCTGTAGAGCTGGTAAAAGATAAGATTCTGGGTAGATCTTATCAATGCATATAAATATTTGAAGGGAGGGTATAAAGAAAATGGATCCTCTTATTCTACTCATCCTTGGCTAAAGCACATGTGCAATACTGTGTCCAGCTTGAGGCTTCCCAGTACAAAAAGACATAGGGCTACTGAAGTAAGTTGAGCGGAGGTCTACTGAGATGATAAAAGGACTGGAACATCTGCCATATCAGGAAAGCCTGAGTACCAGATGGGCATGCTCAGCCTGGAGAAGGCCTAAGGGGGTGGATCTTATCAATGAGTATTTGAAGGGAAGGTCTAAAGAGAAATGCTCCACACTTTTCTCAGTGGTGCCCAGTGACAAGAGGCAACAGATACAATTCTATGTTTCAGAAACATAGAAATGCATGTGTGAATCTAAGTATTCTTTTTGTTGTTGCTGTAAGGGTGATGGAGTACTAGAAGAGATTACCCAGAAAGGTTGTAGAATCTCCATCTTTGGAAACCATAGAATCATAGAATGCCTAAGGTTGGAAGGGACCTCTAGAGGTCATCTAGTCCAACCCCTCAGCACACGCAGGGCCACCTAGAGCACGGTGCACAGGGCTGCATTCAAGCGGGTCTTGAAGATCTCCAGAGAAGGAGACTCCACAACCTCTCTGGGCAGCCTGTTCC
>JAUBNY010000926.1:1880378-1903400 GCA_032275445.1 Crypturellus soui
CAGGTCCCCTCTCAGCCTTCTCTTCTCCAGGCTGAACAGGCCCAGTTCCCTCAACCTCTTCTCATAGGGCAGATGTTCCAGGCCCCTGATCATCCTCATGGCCCTGCGCTGGACTCTCTCCAGCAGCTCTACATACTTCTTGTACTGGGGAGCCCAGAACTGCACACGGTACTCCAGATGTGGCCTCACCAGGGCTGAGAAGAGGGGTAAGATCACCTCCCTCCGCCTGCTGGAAACACTCCTCTTAATGTATCCCAGGATGCCATTGGCCTTCTTGGCCACGAGGACACACTGCTGCCTCATGGTCAACCTGTTGTCCACCACGATGCCCAGGTCTTTCTCAGCTGGGCTGAGAAAGTAGATCGGTCCTCAGCCTGTACTGATGTCTAGGGTTATTTCTCCCCAGGTGCAGGACCGTGCCCTTGGCCTTGTTGAATTTCATGAGGTTTTCATCGCTCAGTTGTCCATTCTGTTCAGGTCCCTCTGGATGGCAGTGCAGCCCTCTGGGGTGTCAGCTACTCCTCCCAGCTTCGTGTCATCTGCAAACGTGCTGAGGGAGCACTCTGTGCCTTCATCCAGGTCGTTGATGAATAAAATGAACAGGATTGGACCAAGGCCTGACCCCTGGGGAACACCGCTAACCACAAGCCTTCAACTAGACTCCGCACCTCTGATTATCACCCTCTGAGCTCTGCCATATAGCCAGTTGCTAATCCACCTCACCGACCACTCATCCAGCCCACACCTCCAGAGCTTGTCCAGGAGGATGCTGTGAGGGACGGTGTCAAAAGCCTTGGGAAGTCAAGGTAGATGACATCCACTGCTCTCCCCTCATCTATCCAGCCGGTTATCCCATCATAGAAGGCTATCAGGTTAGTCAAGCATGATTTCACTTTCATGAATCCATGCTGACTAGTCCTGAGCACCTTCTTGTTCTATGTGCCTGGAGACAATGGCCAGCACGAGCTGTTCCATCACTTTTCCAGGGACAGAGGTGAGGCTCACTGGCCTGTAGTTGCCTGGATCCTCCTTCTTGCCTTTTTTGAAGACTGGCAAAATATTAAACTGCTGTTTGGACAGGTTGCTTGGCAGCCTTCTCTAGATTACTCTGCTTGAGTGGGGTGGGGGTGGACTAGATGTGCTCTGAATTTCCATTCCAAACTCAACTGTTCTGTGCAATTCCATGATAACTTGGATACCTCTCTTGCAATAAAATAATGAGATCATAGGGAGTCTAAGAAGCAGCTGGACAGGCATGTTCTGTGTGTGTGTCCATTGGTGATAGGGAAAAGAGCAAGTACATCAGAATCAAGCTGCTGTCAGTCCAATTCAGGAAAAGTGTTAATTTAAGTCTCTGAAACATAGGAGCTTAAAGGAAATGTTTAAAGGAAGCTTTTCATGGAGCAGAAAAAAATCAAATAAGCTTGTCAAACTGTAGTATCCAAAGTAATAGTTATCCACTACGCATGCTAATGAAAAGAAAAATGTTTTTTCAACTATAATTGTGATATCTCTTTCTCTTCCCTGTTCTTCGTGAGATGACATCCTCTAAACAGCAACTGAGCTGAGATGTAAAAGACGAAATTTTTTACTGAGACACTTACAGATAGTTTTTTGCAGACATGATGAGAGGGAGGGGTTGGTTGTCTGATTTCTTCGTTTGTCATGGGACTTCTAGGTATGGAAATGGTTCAGCTTTTTTTCGCTTAAGTAAATGGTTGCTCTATTCTGATGCTTCTCAGCATTGCTGCCAGATTTCCACAGGTGCTTGAGTGAAAAATGCATAAAACAGATCAAGATACCCAAATGCTTAGCAATGGGTAGACGAACAGGAATAGTTAATGACAGTTGAGGTGCTCCTTCTCATTGCTGAAGAGGTCATCCTCTCTATGTCCTTCATATAGAAGAAAATGATGTGAAAGAAAGGCAGAGTCAGGAACTTGATACTCAAATCTTTCCTATTTATGCCCACTTTATTAGAATTTAACTTTTCACCCTAAATTACTGCAGGTGGACACAATGGTTTCAAGGGCACCAGTTTTAATGTCTGAAGAGGTAACAGAGTTTCTGGGCAAGGCATGTCCATCCTGCTCTCAGAAAGTTAAAACACATGGTTTTGCAATTTCTTATGAACTTTTGACCATCTTACCTGTCCCCTGTCTCGCTAATCATTCTTCTCCAAGGCTTCTTGGAGCATTCCAAACCTTTGAGGAGTTTTCAACAGCTGCCATATTTGAAAAAAGTAAACAAAGAAATTGTTCACCACTAAAATGTACAACTCCTCCAAAATAAAGTAATACTATTCATCAAATGCTACTGACCAGTATCAAAAGTTGACATAATGAAGCTCAAAATAAGGATAATTTTACTAATGGAGATATATGTCTTTTCCTTCCAGTTCTGAATATATCCAAAAAGTTAGTTCTTAAAACTGAGATACTTTTTGATTACTGCTATCTATTTTTGGCTCTTACTGAACTGCAGATTCAGTTGACTTCTTCACAGAAAGAAGTTTAAGAAGTTTAAGTTTAAAACCCTATAAACCCTAGAATAAGTGATACAATTAAAAGAAGCAATTATAATACAAGAGATGTAATTATATGAGTATGTGTTAATGCATGTGTGCATGTGGGTACATGTTAGTGTAATTAAGATCCTACAGTACTTAAAATATTTTTTGTTTGTTTTGTAAGGCCTATAAAGGTTTAAGAGGGTAGCGTTCTGTAAAACGCTTTCTGCTTCTGTAAAAAGCTTGCACACTAATGAAGTATAAAGATATAGGCTATGTAATCTACAGTTAACCTTGCCATCTGCTTCTGTAAATATAGCTTGCTACAATCAAGGACAAGAACTGACAGGATACCATATCCTACTCCTTGCGACCACGAGATAAGATTCCGAACTTGACAAACAGAATTGTGAAGGGAGGATAAATAATGGTAGTTGTAGATAACATTTAATGAGGAAAGTTGCAGTCATCTATAAAAACACGAACCTCTTCTCAGATGGCGTGGATCTCGGGACCAACTGTAGGAGGTCCGCCGCCGTCTGGCTAATAAAGCTTGCTTTTAAACCACCAGGTTGAGCGTGCAAGTGATTACTGGGATTACAGACTAACAGTTTCTTTGCTGTTAAATATCCAAGTAAATACAGAATATATGCTAACAAAATTAAGTAAACATGATGCATGCTCTTTCTTTGAAATTTTCTGATTAATTTACGATTGACTCGAATGACAGTCATCTCCAGTGAATGAAAACATTTTTTTCTTCTAGTTTCTTGTGTCTTTTTACAGATAGACAACAACAGCTAGTCTTGAAAATCAAAATAATTTTTCCTTCAACTTTATGGCATAAAAGTAACATAATCTGAATCTTAGCCTACCATCAATTTGTTCCCATTTTCATTAAGATTTTATATCATGGAGCAAATTATATATGATTTGTGTTTGGTTGGGAGTGATGTTGATAGTCAGCATGGTGAAAATCTGTCACAGATATGCAACACACAAATATATTTATTCATGCAATGATTATGAACTCATTCTGATAGACTCCATGGAAGGAAAGAAACAATTCCTCTGAGCAATCTCTGTACAGTTGGCCCCAATGTAGAGCATCATTTCTCTTACTGAAATGGTATTTCACCCTGTGTTCTTCATTTATACATAAAGGAAATATCTTGTCTGAATAAAGAGTACAGACTTGCTTGCCATTGAGTTTTCAATTTGTCATGACACAATGCTGTATATTTGCTGGTCTCACTCCTATTGTACTGTCACTGACTTTAAAGAAAAAATTGAACCGACTAGTGCCACTAAAGAAGACAAGGTAGAGAATCAGCCATGTTCCATGAGGTTTGGTTTTGCAAGGTAAAGAAAGAATGTGTGGAAGTTGTTATGATGTAAGATTTTCCTCATGTACTATCTCCTGCTTTGACTGCCGTGAGCACTGAGGTTGTTGGAAACTTCTTGCCGGCCCAAGGAATCGGGAGGGGATCAAAGACGCAGACTCCGTGTGAATTAGATCCTGATCCGTGATCCGTTTATTTAGTCCGAATAGAGTACTTATACACACAAGAAGAAGCAAGCTCTCTACACGCATACAGCTACGATTGGTCACTGGCTACTATCCATGCATTTCTACCGCATTCAGTTGGTCATGAGTAACGGTGTGTATTCATACTATAGGTCTGTGCACCAGTCCTTCTTTCTTACTGACAAGCTTAATCAAGGTTCTGTCTCGCCCAACTTTCTCATGCCTGCTGTTCAAGGACTACTGTTCACATTCCTTTAATTCAGAGTGTATCCACTATCTTCTTTAAGCTAGCTCCCTGCAGCCACTTCCCATGGGAAGGCCTCTGTTCCCTAGATATGTTCGGTATGTTCCTACATGAGGTGCCATCTACAGTCCTGGATTCTTAAACATAAACTATGTTTTTTTTCAGTAAATGAAGAAAGATCATGAACAGGTATTGATTTTTTGCTAGACAACTAGAAAATGACAGTAGCTCTTTTGGATGTCCAAATTCATTTCTTACCCCGTGTGTTGTAAAACATCAGTGAAGAACGTCTTCAACTGAAGTCAGCTCTATTTTGGGATTTGGGGAATGAGACAGTGCTTGGGGATTATAGAGTTACTACCTCTCCCTTTGAGACTTCACCTCACTTGCAGCAAGACTGAGATTGAAGAAAGAATCTACCAAATACTTGATTTATAGTTTTTCCATATACTGGTCACAGAAAAGAAAATGGCTTATAATTTTCAACCAACACTTATACATATAAGCAATGAATTTGAACACCACTGTTCACTTTATTCCTTCAGGACAGAGAAATGGCAAACATATTTACAAACAACATACAACAGAAAGTATTACGTAACCAAATATTTACTATAATTCAGAGACAATTTTATGCACTGCTTCAGCAGGATATCAGGCAAAATCTCACATTAACTATGCAAATTCCTAATATCACACTAATGGACATGGAAATTCTGCATTAAATTTTGATCGGTGCGAAGTGTTATTTTGCAACTTTAGTCTCCTCAGGCTGTGAGGTTCACTATCAATGAATAACAGCCACACATGCTTAAAACTTTTTCCTCCTAAAACACATGGAGAAAGCTGCCAAGATATCATGTCAAGCCTAAGGAACAGATCCATACAGTGGAAAACTAGATTGTATTAAATTAAAATTAGTGATAGGAATAGTACAACCCGCATATACACAAATGGGTACAAATGGGTGCATGCACATATGCACCCATAAATGTTATGCAATTCCATGCATAGTTCTATTACTTTCACTCTAACATGGCTGGCAAATATTGGTTAAAAATTACACCCCCGTTCTAGCATATACAGGAAATCATTTCATACCTTCTCAGGATAAGTTTGGCAAGTCTTTAAAAACATGCGTACATCCCATTCTTTGGATCCTTTGCAAGAAAATATATGTACATTTCATATTTAAGAGTTTTTTTTCCCTCTTCTGCCCTATTTGTTTTTCTAAAACTGGAAAACATTAAATAAAATTTAGCTTACACTTGAATCTGTGAATTAATGTCTGAACTCTCTGTCTAGATTAAAAAAAGTTTTCTTTCTCCTATTAGTGACTTGTAGCCTCTTCTGTTTTCTGTCCTGCAAAACTCAGTCACAATGAGGATCTCTGCTTTGCTGGAAGCTTACAGTTCTCTACCTTCTAGAGATCCCGCAGACCTTTGAATTACATTAAAAAACTTTTTTTTTTTTCTCCGTATGTACCAGATAAAAATGGATCCTAAAATGCAATGCTGACAATAAAATAATCTTAGAAATAGTCAAGTAGCCACAAAGTATTGCTTTTGAATAAGTTCAGTAAGAGCTGATGTGATTTTAGGAGCATGTGGAAATCTGAAAAATTCTTATAGCACCATGTATTTGAATATCACAAGCACTTAGAATCTTAGTGTTGATCAAAAATTATATAAATTAATATCATTAAATATACACTTAGTGTACATTCAGTGAAACTGAATTCCTAAGCACTGCTTTAACAATACGCATTTGCACATATTTGCCAGTCAAAGCCACATCCATGTTGGAAAGACAGAGATGGGGAGAAAATTTATTATCCAAAGTGCTTACAGTCCATGCAGTCAGGGTCTGTCTATTTTTCACTATTATTGATTCAGTATGTATTTATCCGGAAAAAATCATTGAAATCTGACTCATTTGGGGAATCAGAGAAGAATAAATAAAATATAGGAAATTTGAGTGGAATACACAAGTTTCTGTATTCACCAGTAAGGGGATTCCCTCACAGTCTGGCTGAAGAGCAGGACAGAGGGAGGGGGGAGACTGAAGGAAGCCAGTGGGGACAAAAGATCATATGCCAAGAGTTGGAGGCCTTTACAAATAAAGAGTATTCCCCCACATTCTTCAGTAAGGGAGACAAAGGAGTCAGGTGACTTCAGATGAGAACAGATGGAAGGAGGCAGTATAGGTGGGCCAGGAAGGTGTAGGTGCCCAGGAAGGTTGTAACTTCTGAGTACCTTGGCCAGTGGGGAAAAGGAGAGGGCCTCCCTTAGTTGGGAAATTAAGATAAAAGCGGGGGCTGCATCCTCCAGCAATCTGAGAGACCCCACAGGGATATGTCTGGTGGACTCTCCCTTTATTCGAATAAAGTTTTAGGACTCCTCTGTCTCTTTTTTTGGACATTCAGTTCTTGAGAGCAAGATTTTCCACACAAATTGATGAAGCTGATGCTTGAGGAAAAGACCAGGAGAAAAAAAAAGAAGCATCATTTTTGAAATGTAGATGAATTCATATTGTAGTAACCGGGTCTTCTTTCTTGTTAAAAATATCTATGTGATTTTTGTGTCTTAAAATAATATACAAACTGTGTGACAAATCTGTTTTCCCCTGTTTGGAGCTTGTATAATTTACATTTGAATTTGGGACAAAATCTGAAGCAGCTCTCAGAGAGTTTTTACTATACGGAATTTAGCTGCAGCCCACTCTCTAACACACAGATTTGCATCACACGTGATAGTTTCAATAAAGTTTTATAAAAAGTAGAAGCTGATTAATACACAAACATAATTTTGTAGTATTGCAATTAGTAACAGGATGAAAACATAGATGTTATTTCTTAAAAGAAGTGGAAAAAAAGAATCTCTCACTAAGATACTCCTGCTACAAGCCTAAGCTGAAATGATACATCTTATATCAACATATCATGCATCAAGTATATCAATGCATCAATACACTGAAACAATTATGCCACCAATATAATATAGGCAAATAAAGTTTGTTTCCAATAGTGAATTCAATTCTTATAAATAGACATCAACTCCATCATGGACACATTTATCAAAAATAAATGTCTAGCAAAACATTTGAAATAATTGAATTAATGTCACATATTTGCATTCATTGGCTAATATCCAGAGTGCTAAAATGGCAATGCAAAATTATAAAGGCATAGGCACATTCTATGTACAGGCTAAATGGTTACAGTAAGCAGGAGAATAAAACACTAGTCTACATTTAGTCCAGCAAATACAACATTTTTACCAGAAATAGATCATAATTATTATAATAATTATGACAATTTAGACTTCCAGGCATAGCTCCTTCATGATTCTGAGCTCTCACAGCTGACAGGTTCAGAAGAAGAAAGAGCGTGGGTCACAGGCAATGTGCTGATATTCTCAGAAATATTTTGATTTTCCTCAGTATGTTGTGACTCAGATGGACAAGGGTTTTGACGACATTTCAAGGGATAATATACTATATTTTCCTGCATCTCAGAGGAGTGGCAACGGTGCTTCTGAGGAACATCTTTGTCAACTGTGAATCTGTAGAAAGCTTTCTTCATCCTGATCAAGAGTGCTTGAAGACCTTTTATATTGCCCCAATCCTCTTCTTAATGTAAAGGAGATATAGCACTGCCATGGATCTCACTTGGTGTTTCTAATTGTGTTTTTTGTGGGTAATCATCTAAACTGTTTTCAAAGTGGGAAAAGAAATTCCATAAACATGACAAAACTCTTAAGACCTGTATCCCCATCTAAAAGAAGTCATCCCAAGTTGCAACTGAGCTCATAACTCACACAATTTACATCCATTTTCTAGTTGAGAATCTATTTTTTTTTATTTGACATTGTAAATTACTAGTCAAAAAAAAACCCTTAAAAATAGATATGTCCCAGAGAAACAGAACCAACACCCCATGGAATCTGTTAAGACTGGAAAACAATATGTATTGATTTGCAATAAGCTAAACAAATGAAAAAGTTCAGGCATTGTTCATGAGATAGGAATTCTAAAATATTCCATTTTGGGAGCTTGGTGGCTTGTCTGCTGCCCAACTTAAAGATACCATCATTTCTGTGTTCTCATTGCAGAAGGAAAACAGCAACCAAAACCAAACCAAATAAACCAAAACAAAAAGCAAAACAACAAAAACACACTTTTGGATTCTATCATCTACTTTGCATTCTTGAGCCTCAGCTTGCCTTCTTACTTCAAGCTTGTTTTCAGCTATCCTACTGGAAGTCTTGAAGGGTTCTTTGCTTTTCTTCTGGAGAAAATGAGTATAATGGAGCACAATCTGAAAGATAGACTGCTGGGAAGCTACCATTTTGTTTGTCCAAAGGGAAAACTGTCCAAAGAGAATTCCAGGAAAATTCTCTATTTCCAACACAGCATCTCATTTGTTCAAAAATACATTGTTCCCATAAAGGAAAGATTACCCTCCAATAAGTTCACTTAATTTCCAAGATCCTAGACAACTTCTGCAACTAGGTTCTGGCCATTAGACAATTTGTAGAAAAATTAGCTACTAAAATTTGAGCTCTGCAGATTTATTTAGATGCTACATTAGATGAATGTGTGAAAATAATTTTGACAACTGTTTGAAACGTACCATTATTTTTATATCTCTGTTTCAAGGTGCAGTCCAATTGCCTATGAAAAGCATCTGGAGCAATTTTAGACACTTCAGGGCATGTAAGACAATTGCGTGACATAGACAGATACAACATAGGACTCATGGAAGATCTAGCCCTTCTAAAGCATTAGTCCCAGACAAACACACTATAAAATAACATCTCAGATGGCACTGGATACTCATGTTTAGACAGCTAACTCTCAACCCCTATCTTCTTTCTACATATAACCTTGAAGATTTCATTTTCCAAGTATTTTTAAGTATCTTTAAGCACAAGTGTATTTACGAGAATCTTGCAAACAGCGCCTGTAACTTATTAATTCCAGCTCATTGAATTAGAACAGCGAAGATGAAATGTTTAAAGTACAATTTCTTCTGGAAACTACTGCTTTTAAAATGGGCCCTCAGAGACATCTATGTAACACTGGTACCCACAAAGACTTTTGAGAAGAGCAGGAACTGTAAGTTTGATATAGTAATTGCTTATCATGCTGCAGAAGAGGTGGGGGGAAATGAGTATATGTATAGACGGAGACCATTCTCTTTGTGAAAAAAGTTTATTTTTGTTACTAAAGGAAGCACATTTCAGTCCAATCGCATAAAGGGTACAGATATGTTGAGCTAAGCAGAGCTATTTTCAGTGATCACTTTTCAGAAGAGAAACAAACTTCTATCACTTAACATTACCACTCATGTTGGAGAGGACATGGCTGTTGCAGTTTATCAATAATTTGATGAATATTATATTCATTTATTTTATTAGTATAAAGGCAATAATAATAGAGCAGAACCTGGATTTTTAAAAGCAATATTATTAAACTCTAATACAAAAACTGTTTTGGAAGTCTTTGTAGTGTTTAACACTATTATAAAATCAGTATGTACTCCAGTCACAGATGCATAGAGATTGTGATTAGGTTTTTCTTCTATTTTTTAACTTATGTGAGTAAGATGAAGATCTTTCACCTTTTAGGATAAAATATAATGCAAAAGAAATTTAATAACACAAATATAGTAGGATATAATTTATTCATTTTAAAAGACAAACAGATAAAAATGAGCTATTGTGAGACAAAAAGAAGATTCCTGCATGTCTCTGGAATCATGTTATGAACATAGTTCTTGAGAACCATGCAGTGTCCTGGGGCAAGAGCTGTTTGGTTTATATCTGTGACGACAGCAGTTTGTTAGAGACATATATTACAGGAAAATGTTCCAGCATGCAGAAGTCTAAAAGGCTTTAACAATATGAACATGGTGACAATGGCCTAACAGAGCTGAAATCCAAAGGGAATTCACAGTCAAGGCTGAAGATATTCGGGATATGGCCTAGGTAGTTAGTTCACCTCATATCCAACTGAGAATGAATATTTACATAAATAGATGGCATAAACCCACTACAGGCACTCTTTTATTCTGGCTTCCACTTTATGGCTGACCTCCATAGCATCACTGCAAACCTCTGATAATAGTTTAACACTGTTGTTCCCTGTTTGTCAGCTCGTCAATATGTAGTTCTGTCCTACATATTTGCAACTCATCAAACAGAACCAACATATGTTCGTCTATCACTGTTAATCCTATTGTGGTTATAGCTCGGTCCTGGCTTAGGTCACTGTTTTTTTGGGAAATCCTCATTTTTTTCCCATGATATACAGCCACACTGCTTCTTCCGTCCATCTGATGTTACTGTGGGAAAAGGCAGATTCACCAATATTTTGCAAACATTTCACCCTTATGTTCTTATATGAGTAAGAGGTAATATATGTCCTCAGACACAGAACAGGTCCTTCTTCGTCTGCTGTTAAATCTCCCAATGATCCATGAAAGAGTTAACATCTCTTGCCTTTGCTAAGGTAGCTTTAATTCCCCTTGTTTTGCTGTGCTAACTTTCACATGTGATTTCTTTGACAATATGCTCATGTCTCTCTGTTGTCTGCCAGCTTAAACCTGCATAAAACTGGCAGAAGGCCACTTACAGTTGTGATATTTCCTGAATCTACACAGGATACAGGTATGTGAAAGCTCATTGAAATAAATAGGAGAATTCTGTTCTAGAGACTGTAACATGCTTAATGAATTGATTATAACACAAGGGGATAGAGAATACAAGGTAAGCAGTGAAGGAAAAATGGATTTTAGCAGTTGGGCTTTTTACATTTGTTAATTTAATTTCAATTTAATTTCAATAATTTTAGTATTTGAGAGAAGGAAATTTTTTTTAAACTTTAGAAGAAGTTATTTTCATTAGTAAAAGCATGGGATTGCACAGCATAAACCTCTAAAGGCCCCCAGAAAAAAAAAAAATCATGTACTATTCCTGAGGTTTTAAGATAAAATAGGAAGGGAAAAATTAGAAAATATTCTCATACACCTAGACTCTCTTCTGCGCGACTCGCGTTCCCAACCCGAGGAATGTTGTTGTATTCCACAAAGGAGCAAACTTATCAAAATATATATACACAGGACCAAGATTTTCAAAGGCCCTTTACAAGGAACTCTGAAAGCTTTGAAAGGGCACTAAAGTGATTTTTTAAAGTTTTTTCTTTTTTTTTAAAGTTTTGCTGCATATCCTTAAGAGAATCAGAATTTATGCAGTCATATAATGTTTCTTCTTGCCTCCATGACATTTAAAAAGATGGCATGGATGAAATTAGGGGCACAAGTATCAGCCAGATCCTAATATATGTAAGCTGAAGTAGAAACAATGAGTCTGTGATGTGAAGATCTAAACATAAGTTTTAACCTACGCTTATATAAAGGAGCCAATACCTGCCAAACGAGGAATATCACCTGGTTCATCCAGCAACTTGTAGGACAGTGCTAGGAACTGCTCCATTTCTCACTATCCTTCCTTAATGGACTTTTAAAACTGCTTTTAAGTTATTGCACATCTCCAAGACTTTCACTCCAAGACAATTGTAACTTAAACTGTGATGAATTAACTCAAATGTGACATTAACCAAGAATGAATTTTACAGTGTTGGTAAGTAAGTAGGAAGACACAGAAAGAACATTTGGTGAGATGCTGTTCTCTACTGGGCAATGATATAAGAAAGACTAACCTACAAGAATCACTTGGTATATGTACTATTATTTGTGTCAGTCCCCGTGTTACAAATTAATCCAGTCATCTCCATGAGCTCACTCATTCATTCAAAAAATTATTTTGATAGACACTGACTCAGTTAAGGCCGTATCATTAATTCCTTATACAATATCTTGTGCAGGTGTTTTTCTATCTAAAAAATTCAATAAAAAACACTTCCAAACACATATATAATTAATTTACATTTCATCTAGAATACATATACTCCATTAAGAAATGCTCTGATTTGCATTAGTGGCACATTTGGATTTTACCAAATTGTCTGAAATTGGTCCTAGCATACGTAGCACTGGGCAGGCACTGTGCTAGGGAACTGTGATCATGACCAAACTAGAAATTAGACAAGTGAACAGGCTGACAGGATGAACCCAAGAGGTATGATTATATTTGAGAACATGCTTGAGCAAAGGCTTTACTAGCCCAACAAAGCCAGAAGACATGGCTACCAAAATGCAACCTGTCATCTTGTTCTTATTACAGGTCATTAGTAGAGTTAGCTGGAGAACATAGCTGCGTGACATAGCCAGCCTTTCTCAACAGGGTCAGGAAAATCATCTCTTTCTAAAAGATAGAATTACTATTATTTCTATCACACTACAGGCTAAGTATTGAATGGGTATTTGGCCTAGGTGAATCACAATGAGTTTGAAGCCTGATAAGACTGAAGAGATAGTTAGGAATCATAAAATATTTTCAGAGCCTTACTGGTTTCTCTCATAAAGTCCTCATCAGAGTATCTGTCTTCACACTGAACATAATTCTTCTGCCCTTGTGGGAAGAACATTAACTACCATCCATGCTTAGTTAGTAACTCTGGTTCACTCTACAGGGCTTGACTTTTGCAATGATAACATTGTGACTAGGTTTAACTGCAGTTTCCACAACCAGAAACTAAATCTCCATCAACACAGGTGATGTTTTAATGTAAGAAATGAATAAGATAAATAGTAGAATCACAATAGAGGACAGCAGCTTTTGGCTTGTTCAGATATCTTCTTGACAGAATTCCATGTGAAACTGCCTTGAAGGCAAAGGGCCAATAAGAGATGGTTAATCTTGAAGGGCAACCTCCTCAAAGCATGAGAACAGTACATTCAGATGTGTGAAAATTCAAGCAAACATGGCAGATGGACAACATGAGTGAACAAGGAATACCTATTTGAATTCAAGCACAAACACACACAAACGTGCCAAGAAGATAGAAGTGACTCAGAAAGAATAAAAAAGTACTGCATGAGCATGCAAGGATGGAGTTAAGAAAACCAAAGCTCAGTTGGAGCTTGAACAAGTGAAAGACGTGAAAGGAAAAAAAAGAAGCTCCTTTAAATATATTGTCAGCAAAGGACAGCTAAAGAGCAAGCTGCTCCACTGTTCAAAAAGATGGGAGAATTTAGTGATGAAATAGATGAAAGCAGCTGATTTTTTGACTTTTTAATGATAAGATCTACCTTCAGACCCCCGAGCTTGCTTACATAATTTCTGTGAAGATTTACCCACAGGACAGGAAGATAGAGATAGGGAGCACTTAAATTAGCTGTACATACTTAAGTTCATGACACCAATTGGTATGCATATGAAAGTGCTGAGGGATCTGGCCACTGTCATTGTGAAGCTGCTTTGTATAATCTTCAGAAGCTCATGACAGTTGGGAAAGGTTCCTTGTGACTGGGAAGACTTCATCTTCAAAAAAGGACAGAGAATGCAAGGAAATGCAGTAGGGTTAGCCTACACTGGGAAATTGAAGGAAAAAGTTCTCCTGGAAGCCATTTCCAGGCACAAGAAGGACAAGAAGGTGTTTGGGAGCAGCTATTTAGTAAAGGTAATCATTCCAATCAGGCCAACTTAATGGTTCTCTACAATGAGATGATTGGCTATACAGATATGGAAATGAGCGTGGATGTTGTATATTTTGATTTTAGTGACATATTCCACATGATCTCTTAGCATAGCATACTTATAGCCAAATAAGGATTGAGTGATGTGTGGAAAGCTTGATGGACTAGCAGGCTCAAACAGGAGTAAACAGCAACACAAAATCCTTTTGAGGCCAATAACCAGTGGCACCTCTCATGAATTAATAGTGGGCCCAATGCTGTTTAATATCTTTATTTACAATCTAGACAATGTGATAGAGTACACTCTTAGCAAGATGCAGATGATTCCAAACTCAGGAGGGCAAATGATACAGTGAAGAGCAGGGCTGCTATTCAGATGAACTTAGAGAAGCTGGGAAAAAATGGCTTGACAGTAAATACTTTAAGTTCAGAAAGGTAGGTACAAAGTCATCTATCTAGGGAATAATTGTATCAATTCATACAGGCTGGGCAGTGTTTATCTAGGCAGCAGTTCTGAAGAAAAAAGACAGGTCTGATGGACAAGAAATTGAACAAACATCAGCAGTTTGCCCTTGCAACAAAGAGGGCTGAACATGTTCTGGGCTGCCATCACCTGAGAAAAGTGTTTTTTTGCCCTATTCACATTTGTAAATTCTCTTCTGAAGTATTGTGTTCAGTTTAGGATTTCCTATGACCAAAAAAAAAAAAAAGGAACACACTGGATCAAATCCAGAGGAGGGCTACCAAGATGGTCAGAAACCTGGATGGTCAGAAACCTTCTCATTACATGTGAGAAGAGATTGAGAGAGCTAGACTTCTTTAGTTTTAAGAAGAAATGGCTCAGAGAGTATCTGATCTGGGTATAAGCATGGCAATCTGTGTAGTAATGGGAAGTAGGGGTAGCCTGTATAGAAGATGCCCATGAATTGCCCTGAACCAATAACAGCAGATTTCAGGCTGTTCCAAAAGAAATGGAATCAACTCACCACAATCCAAAATTTCAGCCAACTAAAGGAGCACATGGCGCCTCTGCCAAAATATTTTTCAGAAAAAGTAGGATCCACTAGGGGCAGGAGACCTGTAAAAGGAAAAAGGAGATACCTGAAGAGATGCATTAGGAAAAATATGAAGAAATGCAGAAGAGACACATGCAAATGGACGTTTGCAGATGAAATCTTGGAAGGAGGTTCTGCATGCTGGATGAAGTATTCTTTGAGGAAGTTTGCTCTATGATGCTAGAGCCAGGGCACTTCCAAAGGCACTGCAGAATGTGGCGGACCCATACTAGAGCAGGAATGCTCCCAAATATATGTCAATTTTGTACAAGATCAACTCTGGAGCAGGAGAGCAGTGAGAAACAAGGATCAGTCAAGAAATATTCGTAAAAGGCAAGGAGTGCCATAAAGTAATCAAAAAACAGACCCAAATAACTGCACTATCTATTGCCTAATCAAAGAATCTGAGATGAACCGAATATAAGGTGAGGGACAACTCAGCAAGGATAGTTGAGACTTCGAAGGTGGGAGGAGAGGTGGTGGGCTGAAACTGAGATGAGAGAAGAGGGAGAAGAGGTCCTTCCCTAGGTATTTGTTTAATTGTTTGTGTCTTATACTAGAGAAAAAAAAAGTTTATGTGAAGTGACAAAAAAGTAAAATCCTACAAGTTGAGAATGTTTTGCCAGAATCCTCTTTTCATTCCACAACTACTTGATGGGAGGATATAGAGAAAGCCAAGTCAGATGCTTCTAAGAAGTCCACAGAGTAAGAATGAAACAGGTACAAATCAGAACAGGGGAAATTCTGTTTAATAAAAGGAAAATAATCACCCCAAGGACAGGAAAAAAATGGAACAGGTGCCCAGTTAAACTGTGGCATCTCCATTCTTGAAACTATTCAGAGTTTCATTGGACAAGGTCCTAAACAACCCACTCTCATCAGACAAGCTTGGAGCCAGGTTTTGGACTTAGGTGACCTTCAGAAGTACAATTCTCCATGCATGACACTGCGATTTGATGACTGCATTAAAGTCACAACTGCAAAAGGCTGAGTCCCAGCTAATAATCTTGTCTGGATGGTTCAGCAGATCATATGTAGTGCTGCAGAACATGTTAAGATTGCTGCTCAAGTTAGATAACTAATTCAGCATAACTGTACAGCGAGGATTTGCCAATTCAGGGTTCCACCAGCTCATGGAACTGTGTATCATTTCACAGAATCACAGAATGGCTGAGTTTGGAAGGGACCTCTAGAGATCATTCAGTCCAACCCCCTGCTCCAGCAGGGACACCTAGAGCACATGGTACAGAGTGGCATCCAGGCCGGTTTTGAAGATCTCCAGAGGAGGAGACTCCATGAGCTCTCTGGGCTCTGTCATCCTAACAGTAAAGAAGTTCTTCCTCACAGGGAGATGGAACTTCCTGTGTTTTAATTTGTATCCATTACCCCTCGTCCTGTCACTGGAGAAGAGTCTAGCCCCATTTTCTTTACATTTTACCCTTCCTGACATGAATGTGCTCTACAAATGCCTATCAGGAGATGACTATAGAGACAAAAGAAAAAAAAAAAGTTCTTTATTAAAGATGCATTGAAGGAAACAATAAGCACTGACCTAACACAATGCATGTGGATATTTATGTGGTTATTTGCATGTGTGCGTCTGTATGATGTTCTTCATTCTAGCATTTTCACATTGATCTGTGAGAAAAACTCTTCAGGATATATCAGGTCTTAACATAAGTGAAAATATGACCTATGAATATTTATGAGAAAACACATATGCTTATTGTTAAAACAAAGCGTGTTTTCTTTTCTCCTTTTCTCCCCAGACTCCCTAAGGTCTCCCTTTCAGCTAGTCTGTCAGTCACTTTGTTAAGAAAACAGTGCAGATTCTGACTACCTGCAGATTTGATAAAGAACTGAAAATGCTTATGTCACTATGCAGAATCCAGTTAAAACCTGCAGTGGGATGTTTCCATTTCTGTTCAGATCTATGAAAAGGTGGAGAGACCTTGGTAAAAGAGGTTAAGGTTCTGTCATCACCTTTGTATGCTGATTAATTAAGCTCATTCAGGAAGGAAATACAGTGTGTTGCATCCTATGTGAGAATCATGGTTGCCATGCCACTATAGAACATCTAGAAGCATCCAAGCAGAATTCTGCTTTGTTCATGGTAATTGAGCAGCCATAGCACCATTGGACATCCTCTACAATGAAAGGGCAAAAGGGACATAAACTTTGATAAAACTCAGATAGGCACAGGGCAAACTTAACTTAAACTCTAGAAGTTAACCAGTCACTGAGTACAGAATCATAATACCATGATGCTAGTTATGATTTTTGCTTCTACCATTTCAAAAGCAAGTACATAGAGTGTTACGTGTCCTTTACATGGCCTATTAACAGCACTTTCACTCAAGACAGCTTTCCCTTTAGGAGTTTGGTGTAAAGTAACTCTTACTGTAAGAGTGTGTCCATCCTCCATATAGCCCAAAACAATAGCAGCACAGAAAGTAGAGTTCATGGCATTTTTGGCACTGTGACACTCCAAGAAAGTATTTTCTTTTTCAGAAGGACAGAAGATACTTCAATAGCTGTACAAAGACTATAATTATTACCTGCTTTGCAAACTAATGTTCTAGCTATCACACACTATGGCAAGCACTAGATGTTTCTCAAAAACCCTAAGCAGATCTCAGTATTTCACCTGGACTTGGTGAAAAGAAACTATTATTTCAGATCCTGCTTCACTTTATCTAGCCCATATGGGATATACAGGATGACAGAGAGCTCTAGTCTGAATACAGAACACATTTCTGAATCCATGTTATGTTCATACCAGCAAGTTATAAGTATCCTGACATTGAAAGCACCTGTGGGCAATTTACTTTCTACAGAAAGAAAATCTGGTGACAATTTTTGTAAGACACTGAAAACAATCTGAGTGCAGATCGGCTATTCACATGGACTCCACGCTGCTCAATTTAAACTGAAATTTAACCCATTTTTCCTAGACTTTTTATAAACTTAGAAATAAAACTAAGGAAAAAAAACCACAACATACCATTCCCTAAATGTAGCATATCAGGTATAAGAGTAATTGAGGTTAACTGAAAACTGGCTTCTTGAAGCATTTTTGAATCAAAACATGTATCATCTAATGTGCATGCTAAGGAAACACACATGTGCTATATAGTTAGGTGTGTACATTAATTCTTTCCCTTAGAAATGTATCAAGATGTTAATGTCAAAGTGGAAAGGTCATAAATAGTGTAACTGAATTATCCCAGTTCTTTAGTTCTTTGCCTTCTACAGAACTTCTTGACATGCTTTAATGGGAGGTGAAAGGGTCAGGGCTCATTTACAGTCTCTTCTTTCATATTTCCTCATTCAATGTGAGGCTTCAGCTCTATTTATTCAGATCCTGCTTGGAAGACAGGAAGTCTCATGGTATTTGCTAGCAGAGCTCATAATTAGCAGGTCCAAGTCATCAGCCTGCCAAGTGCCACAGCAAGGACCACAGAGCAAAATTCAGGTGCACAAACGGTTGCACAGCTCTATTCACACAAATGACTTGCACTTTTTGTTTGCTGACAGCATCATGACCAGTTCTCTCTCCCCGGCACCCTTCCCTCCCCGCCAAAAAAATTCCTTCACCAATGGGAAGAATAAGCAGATGTTAAAATTAAAAAAATCACTTACTGTGATAGTCCACTTCAAAGGCCTAATTATTCAATTTTCTTAGCAAAAAATAGCTCTGTTCTGTAGCTAATACCCAATTTCTGAGATTTTAATAGTTGTCACAAGCACTCAGAATTCCTGAAAATCAAAAGTCAAGATGCAAACACATCCACTGTGCCACTTGCCCCAGTGCCAAACATGATTCAAGGCTGTGCCCTAAATGATACCAGTTCCTGCCTCCAGTTCCAGCGGTGTGTTCAACCCCTCTTGCAACCAAGCTTGCCCACCTGTTGCCTCTTCTTTTCCTGCTATTTCCAACTTTCTCCTGCTAGACTCTAGCCCTCTTTAGACAGTTGCCCTGTGTTCACCTAGCTCATATGTTTCTTACTTCCTAATCCAAACCTTTCTACCGAGACAGGATCAGATACCTATTCTGTCTTCATTGCCACAGTCAATAATCTATTCTCTTCATTTGCTTATAATAGCTCCTAAACCCTACCCTTTTAGCTAAGTTACCTATATTTTGTCCACAAACCACTACTGCCAATCACTTACCCACCTCGCTTCCCAGTCTCTTTCTTCTTCTCTGCCAGCTTCTAGTCTCATCTTCTATTCTAACTCAGCCTCCACTTGCTAGAGGCCTTCCACTTCACTGGAAACAGTGTTTCCCTAATCCTAACTCTTATTCCCTTTTCATATGAATCATGCAGCCTTCCCTTTTATATTGGGAGAGGGATCTGAGGACTAGAAGAAAGCAAACATCACTTCATTCTTCAATAAGGGCAAGAAAGAAGACTCAGCTAATTGCAGCCTAGTCAGTCTCACCATTTTTTTTTTGAGAGTCACTCTACATTCATGCTCCAAAAAGATGAATTCCTTTAATTCATACCAGGCTCCAGATTTGGCTTTTAGGCAATACCTGTAAATTATTTTTAATAAAATCATATGGTCTTGACTTTGGAAACAGACAATCATCTCAGATATCTTATTAGCAGACCTGTTCCCATACTCTCTTACATCTAACAAAAATAAGAGGTAAAGTGAAATCCATGCAATGACACCAGGGTGAGAACAAGTTCAAATCCTGATCCTGCAGTCCTGCAATAATTTGCAGTAACTTCAGTAGGCATAAGATGATTCAAACTAAGGGAGTCGAATGCTACAGTTGTCCTTTGAAGATCTGCCTTCTTCCCTTCTTTCACTACTATATCTGTTCCCAAGTTGTTAAATTCCAAAACTGCAGTTAAATATCTGAATTGCAAAATCGAACTTCAGAACAGGGCTACAAACAATCATCATGCAGACAAAAGATCTCAGCAAAAAGCTATCCAGTGGGATCAGGGGAGAAACTGAGTAGTGGAAATCCTTTTCCCTCTCTTGCAGTTCTGTATATACCAAACTTGCTATATGGCTTGCAACAAAGCTCCCCTTCCAGACAAGTCCCAGATCCTTATCCAGCAGGAAAACCCCTACACTTGTTCTCTTACCCTCCCAGCACACACACAAGTCTTCAGGAGGTTCCTTGTTTCAAGATGAAAGGCAAAGCTCTTTTGGCAGCACTAATGGATATTTGCAGGGACATTTCAGTTCCAAAAGATACTTTAAGATCCCATTGCACCCAAAAGCATGACAGAAACCTGCTTAAAATTCAAGTTCTAGAGCTCATGCCCTGCCCTTTAAACACTGGGGAAGCACTATGTATTATAGAAAGTCAGATTTGAAAGAAAACCTAATAGAATCTAGATCAACAACTGATGGGAAAAGACAAGATCCATTTCAATAAGCAAGCCTATATGTCTTTGACAACAGTCTGGAGAAGAGTGTCTTAAACTAGGAAAGATGGGGGAAGGGGAGAGATGGCAAAACAGGTATTGAGCTCTGGCAAGGGGTGGAGTGAGTCAAGAGCTTATGGGCAAGGATTAAAAGGCAAGCTAACAAAAGTGACACTGTTGTGGTGTGGTGGACACTGTGATTGCTACAGATCACCTGATCAGGAAGAAGAAGCCAATGAGGCCTTCTACAGACAGCTGGAAGTAGCTTCACAGTCACAGGTCCTCATGGCCTTCAACCACCCTGACAGCTGCTGGAAAGACAACACAGCTAGGCACAAAACAGTCTTTAGGTTCCTGCAGAGTGCTTGTGATAACTTTTTGACACAGATAGTGGAGGAGCTAAGAGGAAAGGTATGCTGCTGGACCTTGTGCTAACAAACAAAGAAGGATTGGTTGGAAGTTTGAAGGGTGCGGGCAGCCTTGACTGCAGTGACCATGAGGTGGTAGAAGTCAAGATCCTGAGACAATGAAGCAGGGAAATAAATAGCATCACAACACTGGACTTCAGGAGAGTAAACTGTCCTCTTCAGGGACCTGTTTGGAGAAATCCCAGGCGTTGGTGTCCTAGGTGTCAAAGGGTGTGAGAGAATTGCTCAAGAAAGGGGAACTTAGAGAAAAATAGAGCCTAACAGAAGTTATGGCATTACAGAGGCTTGCTTGAGGTAACAGACAGTTACCACTTCCAGAATGGTTGGTATGCCAATGGAATTCTCCACAATTCCCTTGGCAACACAGTCTGCCCTCCTAGCACATACTAGTAAGAGTAAATGAAGAGGGGAGCCGAAATGAGACACCATGGCCAAACTTTGTTGGCTTCCCTGCAGAGAGGGTAATCTAATGGTGCTGTGCAGATAATGAGTGAATGGAGGGTGGAGAGGGGTGAAGACACTGCAGTCAAACTCTGTTGCCCTCCCTGTTGCACTCTGTTGCAGAGGTGGCAACATGGTCATACCACATAGATGGTAAGACACATAGTGTGATGTCTGGTCCTGGGCCAACAGTGGTGGCAGATCAGTTCCTTGATCGTCCCTGATGATAGACTTTGCTCAAACTTTTTTTCCTTCTAATCTCATTATAATACCAATACACAACCCTATTCCACTAAGCATAACTCCTCATCATGCTCTCTAGATTTTTGATTAACTCAGGAGACCTTTTTAAATCAATGAATAATGAAAGTAAATATGACTAGAGTCACTCAAGCTTCACCTAAATGTAAAAGAAAATATATAAAAAGGTGAACTAAGGAGGGATATGGCAGGAAGGAAGAATGGGATTGTAATAATGAAGGAACTAAGGAAGAAGAAAGAGGAGAGAGGGAAGATTCCATCGTAACTTCTGGATCAGTCTACAGGCTGAACCCCTTTTCTCCCCTCAGGTCAGGACACTGCCTGAGGAGACTCCTCAAGACTGAGAACCCTCTCCCATCTTCTGGGTGTGTGATGATAGCGCGTTTGTATGCTAGGCACTAGCTAAGAACCCCACACTGTAGTAGAGAATTTCCTGTAACTGACATCCAAAACCTGTTTTCCAAATGTTGCATTTGAATAAATTGTGCTATCTGTGAACCCGACCATTGTTTTGAAGGCAATTGGACCTACAGTCGACAGACTGTTGGTGAATCCGATTCTGCCAGAGTCAAGCTTATAGTTGATCACACAGTTTGGGACCTCGATTCGCTCCTAGGAAGGCGATTGGTCAGCAGACTGTTGGGGATACTGTCAGAGTTGGGCCTATAGCTAACACAGTATTTTGTATCCCTATTAAGAGATGAGTCCAGCCACCTTCAGTCCCTCTAACCTTTGAGGATCATCTGGAACGCAGGGGGATTTATCTCTTACCAAATTTGCCCTGCCCCACATCCAACCACAACAAGGGGATGGGGCCAGAGTACTTTCAAGGATGTTCAACAACAAGACAAGAGGCAACAGGCACAAACTGTAACAGTCTAACATGCTGTAAGAATGACAGAGCATAGGTACAGGTTGGCCAGAGAGGTTATAGAGTCTCCATTTCAGGAGATACTAAAAACCCATCTGGACATGGTCCTGGGCAACATGGAGATCCTGCTTGTGTGCTAGAAGACTCTTCCAACCTCAACCATTCTGTGATTCACTGTGATTCTGTTACTTCTCAGCACTTCCTTTCCCTCTCAAGGCAGAACTTAAGGAAGAGAATTTATCTGCTTCCAAGAGCCTTTCTATTTGCTGAGGGAACTACTGCCATGAAAATCATATTCCATAGCCTATTCTTCAAGGGTTTTGTGTTGACAAATTTACCACAGAAAAATGTCACACAAAAATAAACTTGGACCATAAAAGGAGAAATTTTGCCGGAGGATCTCAAGTTTAATGAACTTGATGATTCTGTCCTTGCCAAAAAAAGGGGGGGAGGGGAGGCAGAAAAAATATACTTTTTTTTAAGAAGAATGTGTTTATGAAAAATATTGTTTCACCTTTCAACAGTCTAATTAGTTGATTTTCTACAAAGTTACATAGGCACTGTTTTCTGTGCTTAGACTCTCTCAGATAATCAGTCAGGGGAAATGTGGGTCCTCAGGGGAAATGTGGGTCCTCTAGTGAATGGAATGGGCACCCTGGTTACGAAGAACACAGAAAAAGCAGAGTTGCTA
>JAUBNY010000926.1:1911871-1932645 GCA_032275445.1 Crypturellus soui
TGACAGTTTTGCCAAAATTATGAGGTAGAAACACCCATTCTAAGGTTATTAACGGACATATGTCCTGTGGTATCCATAGGCCATAAGGTTGGAAGCTAGAATGAAAAACAAAAAGACTGACAGGATAGTTCTGCTTTCATCTGTGAACAGTCTGAGTGGTTAATTTGTCCACAACTTTGTCAAGCACATTTCGCGCAGGAGGGGTAAGCTTTCTTGGAGATGTCTAACTCATGTCTCCCTCTAAAAGCTTAAATATAGGATGTAATTCCTCTATGGAAATCCCTAGGGAGGGACGAATCCAATTAATAGTTCCCGAAAGTTTTTGAAGACCATTTAAACTCTTTATGTCTGTCTTTAGAGTCAATAATTGTGGTCGAATTTGATGATCAGAAATTCTCCATCCTAAATATCGCCAAGGCAGAGTTTCCTGTACTTTATCTTCTGCAATTTTTAGTCCTGCAGCTGATGCTGCTCACGTAATCTGATGCAGGGCCTCTTGTGCCATTTCCTTTTTCTCTGCAGCAATCAATATGTCATCCATATAGTGATAGATGAGGACGTTGTTGAAATACTTGCGTACTAGACTTAAGACTGCTGCCACAAATTGTTGACATAATGTAAGACTATTTTTCATGCCTTGTGGCAAAACTCTCCAATGATAACTGTTATGGAGTTCCATAGCACTGATGGAAGGTACAGAAAATGCAAACCGAGGTGCATCCTGTGACGCAAGTGGAATGGTAAAGAAACAGTCTTTCAAAACAATTACTATCGAAGTCCATGTTTGAGGTAACATTGCTGGAGAAGGGAGTCCGGACTGTAAGGCTCCCATATCTTCAATAACCTCATTGATTTTTCTAAGGTCATATAACAATCTCCAGGATTATTTTTCTTTTGAATTACAAAAACTGGTGTTTTCCAGGGGTTTGTAGTAGGAACTATATATCCAGGTTTCAATTGTTCCTCTACTAACTTATGTAACTGCAGCAGTTTATTTCGTGGAAGGGGGCACTGATCTACCCACATTGGCTTGTCTGTTTTTCAGATCAAGGGTGGGACCTGCTGTTGGATAGTAGCCCTAAGAAAAATCCGTACTTAACTGCATGCTCCATTGACTCAATTAGTCTCTCCCTCACAGGCTAATGGATCCAGGCAAAATAAATGGCCTAATGGTTGCGGTTCTCCCTTCTGGGCCAATAATATTTATCAGACTTTTGCTTTGCATTGGGGTACTCTGCCCACCAATTCCTGAAAGAGATGTATGCGCATTCATTAGGGGTAAACTGTTCGGCCATTGTGAGGCAGTGATGACTGTAACGTCCACTCCGCTATCTAAAATTTCTTGTGCATTAAACTTTATCACTCCTGCTTGTAGTGTACAGGATATCTGCGGGCGATTCATAGTTATCTGTTAAGTTCAGAAAATCTCTGGTTGTCCTGTGGACCCAAAAGAGCCTGTGCCATGTTTGGTTTTTGCAGCATTTGGTGTCTGATAAAAACTGTGCTATTCGGCTCCCCGCTGGCACAGTACATGGTGGTATCGGAGTCCATACCCTTATCTTTATTTCTCTTTTGGAATCTGCATAACTCCAGGTAACACAAACAGCCCTTGTCTCGTTGTTGAAGATCGCCCAATCAACAATGCTGCTATTCCTTGCCCCAGGGGTCCACGGACGCCAGTTGGAATTAGCACAACTGATGTATCAGTAATTAGCACTTGTGTTGCAGTGGCCAGGTCCACACTGGCACTGTTGTTTGTGCTGGCTCACAAGCAGCAACTGCTTCCCGGTGAGGCCACTCTGAGGGGTGATTTGCTGTCATGGCGGGACTCCTTGCCACGCTCCACTTGAAGTTTCCCAAAGGGGCTAATGGTTGACCATCCTTATCAAATTTTGATCGACTTCCTTATCAAATTTTGATCGACACTGATTAGCATAGTGTCATCCTTTGTGACAGCGCAGATGTATTTCAGGTGCTCCTCCTTTGTTTGCTTGCATTTTTGGACAGTATTTATGGATATGATCAAATTGGCCGCAAGCAAAGCATGGATTTTTCATAGACATTGTTGCAAATGCCTCAGCCATCAGAGAGCATTCATACAGTTTAAAGTCGACATTAATGCATGCTTTCAGCATGTCATCAATACTAGGACTTTAGTGTTTGCAAAACTCTAGCAATCAGGGTTGGCATTCTCCATTGCTAGTTGTTTAAAAATGTAGCTTCTTGCTTGTTCATTATCAATTTGCTTCTCCAGAGCCTCATTAAGCCGATCTAAAACTTCAATTAAGGTTCATTCACATCTTGTCTTATGCTAACAAAGGGCTGTCGTTGTTTACCAGTCTCCGGGACTGCCTTAAGGGTGCGGAGAGCAAGCACCTTTACTTGCTGCAGGCCCTCAGGGGGAATTTCTGCTTGTGCTGTTGCAGCACTGTGGTGACCCTCCCCCATTAGCATGTCCACAGTAACAGTCCGTAAAGGACCTCTTTTTGACAGCCGCTGTTTTTCCCCCTGCCGTGCTCGAGCAAGCTGCCTCATTTTTGACTCCCCCGTCGTATATTGCATATCAGTCATAATCAGGCAAAACAAAGTTTTAAAATCATGTGGAATAAAAACTTAAGTATCACAAAGAGATTGTATAAGATGGGTGGTGTATGGTGCACCAAGGCCATGATCACTGTCACTGTGCATCTCACGTCCTTAATAAGATTGTATGACAATCCTTCCCAATGTGGACTCTGGTCCGGCACACAGATAATGGGGAAGGCCTTCAGTATGTCCCTGGTTTGCTCCTCGTTTTATTGAGGTCCATTTATCATGCGGATCCAGGGGGTATAGGCCTGGCTCCTTTTCGGGGTCAATAGGACCCGAATTAAAAGGATCATCATCCTGGTCATCAGGTGGCAGTAACACAAAGGCTTTTGCAGTGGGTTTTCTTTTCTGATTCTCATCAGGACATGGTTGAGGTAATGGAGGTGCGGAGGGGATGGCAGGGGCCCTAACCCCATCATTTGTGTTCAGCTGTGACTGAGATTGTGAGATTTCAGCGTTTGGAATACAACTTGCCATTGTGGCAACAGGCCAGCAGCAGCCTTATCACCGTGAGTAGCACAGTCCCATAATCGGACCCCAATTTGGTCCCACTTCTCTGGATAAAATACGTTCTTACTGTTTACAGAGGGATCGTTTTTAGAAACCTATGCAATAACCTTTTGTAGATCTTCCTCATATAATTTCTTGCCCTGTTGTTTTAAGGGCTTAATAAAGGCTTCTAACACATCTTTTTGTTCCTTCATTAAGCGTAACCCCATAGTCCCCAGATGCTTACCTCTTTCCTTTCAAAGGTGTTGGTGCGCACACAAAGGACGCTTCCTTTCAGCGTGATCCTTACGCTTCCTTTCAGCATGAATCCCGGAATTCAGTTGGGTGGTGCAACCGGAGAGACAGCTAGTCTTTGAGCCCCACGCTGGGCACCATTTATTGCACCTTGTGAAGACATGGACTCAGTCTGGGATGCAGAGTGAGACAACTTTATTCTCAAACCAACTTCTTTTATATTTTCCCAACACAAATGTTGCTAAAATTACAATCACTCAGCATCTTGCCAGTCATGCAGTTGTGGTTATCTTCTTTTCCTTGCTGGTTATCATCTTTTCCTTGCTTTGTTCCTTATCTGCTGACAAGACTTTCCACATGCAGTTGTAGTCCTCCTCCTTTTTGTGCTTTGCTCCTGGCTGATTAGATATTCATCTCTGCAGTTAATTGTTTACTACCAAGGCATCTGGTACTACTGTCTCTGAAGTGGGCCTCCACACCTAAACAGCAGACACAAATGGTTTTTCAGTCAAGGATAATATGACAGAAATAATCTTCAAGAAGGACATATCTCATTAGAGCTATGGTCACTCACTTTGCTCCTTTGCTCTATCTATCTGGCTTCCCACACATCTTGCTTGTTAATCATTTACTGTGCTAACACACGGTAAGTGTAAGTAGGAACAGCAAGAAGCAAACAGGAGTAAGATACAAACATGATATGGCAGAATTAGCTATGCCCTCTGGCATCATAAAAAAAAAAAAAAGAAAAAAAAAAAAAAAGAATTTCCAGAGGTTAAACTGATGGAAGATTCTTATTTTAAGTGTTCTATCATATTTTACAGGGGTTAAGAAGCAATAAGAAGCTAAGAGTCACCTTTTCCATAACAGTCTCTGGTAAGTTTGTCTCAGAGGCACCGGTCACCACTTTTTATTATTTGCAAAAGGACACTTCTTTGCTCCTTTTGGTTTTCCTGGTTAAGTTAGTACTAAAATAAGTAAGTTCTTGAATTTACATTTTATGGTTCATTGGCATCACATTACACAAACAGAGGCTGCTATTGATGTGCCACAGTCTTATGCCTCTGATAAGGCAGAGAAATTGGAAAAAAAAAAAAACCTTTTTGATGTATCAGTTGCTGAAAATCCATCTGAGGTCACCGATCTGAAGAACAATTCTCCACTTACAGCAAAGCAAGATTTCTCAAGGGGTATTTTTAATAGCTCTTGGATAACTTCTATGTAAATACTAGATGGTGGATTCAACACAAGTGATTACAGCACTAGCTCTTCACGACTGTCCACTTCATCACATTGAATAATGTGGTGTGTCAGCACTATATGAAGAGACATCTAGAAACTTTCATACATTAGTTTCTATCCCCAACACACTAGTCCTACCCCCAATAGGACAGCAATTTCAAAGGACTTCCAACAGGCTTCAAAACAAAGATATCAAAGCTATGAAAAGAAGAGTTAGTAGCCATTCACATCTGGATTTTCTTGAAGTAACTGCATGTAAATGGACTATGGTGACAGTATTTAGCTAGTAAGCATCAACTGATGTCTCAGAAGTAAAAGCAATCATCCAGCTTGGGTACTTGAAACAAGCATGCAATACTGAGCAGCAGTTTGCCCATCTCCAGCTGCAGGCTTAACAGAATTTAAGTAGACCTAGTCTACTGCTACACTAGCACGGTGCATATGAAGTATACATGAAGTATATACGTACACATGTACACGCACATCTAAAGGTCCATTAGAGTGTGAGGGCTGCACAAACAACTCTGAAGAACCAATATCCCATTTTCAAAGGGTACCTGGAACGTGTAGGAAAAAAGGGAAGCTCTATGTTCTCAAATTTAAACCTTGATGGTTAATATACCAAAGATGAAAACAGGGATACTGCATAGAAAGGACAAATATCAAGGTCTGACTAGGCCAAATCTAAAAAAAAAATCTATCAAGGCGACAAGGCAGGTAATGAGGAACATCTGAGCTGGTACTTCTTCACTGAATGTGGCTATAGGACTACAATGTGAAGGGCTGTGAGTGGGCTACAATCAATCATATGGCAGCTGCAGTAAGAGGAGCTTTAACTAGAGAAATAGTGTCTTTGACATTTATTAGTGAATTGATGATAAAAAAAAACTTTGGTCCAAACAAATCTGCAGAGAGCACTATTATTTATACTCAGACAGCTGAATCACCCAACAAACTCATACAGCTGTCTGGTTTATTTCAGCTCTTACAATGATTAAAATAGACAAAATTACAGTCGTTAATACTTTGCATTAGACATCCTTTCACACAACAGATTCACCTCTCTATTTCTAACATTTCCAAAGTGGTATAACTGAGATCACTTGGATTTAGGGGCCTGCTTATATATGACCAGTTTTGGAAATGATAAATGACTGATCCATCCAAGGTCACACAGATAGTTTGTGGCAGCAAACCAAAGATGATCTGATATCTTACAATATTTCTCTTCAGCAACTGTTTTATTGGAAATGTAAGAAATCCAAGTGGGTCACTTATTTGTCAGGTGGAAATATGTATAGCTACTCTGCCTTTTTTCAGGAGAGGAAAAGCCTCTTGTAACTAAACATCTGCTAATGAAAGAGGAGTGGTTCCTAAAAAGTCAAAAGGACTTTCTCAGAGTTCATATTTACTATACAAGATAAATCTATTCATAATTTTACCCTGAACGTTCTTGCTAGATCCTGAGAAAACAGTCTTACAGTTTCTTATTTGCTATATTACTGTATATTCTATAACTCCGAGTAAGATGTCCAGCTCAAAAGCAGACTGAAACAATCTGAAACATAGGAGGGAGAGAGGTTGTGGTAGGTGCCTTTGGAAGATCATTACTATTAATAATATAGCATAATAAATAGCTTTACAAGGAAAGGTGTACAGTTACATAGAAGCAGAACAGCTGAGTAGATTAAATCAACAGGCCAGCCTTGTGACCCTGCAGATACTCGCATTTGTGAACACAAGCAATCTGTAGAAAACCTGGAATCGTGTTCCCCTGCTTTGTCTGGCATCTGGGGCTCTGCCATCACTGCAGCTCTAGCCACTCACTTCTACCCCCTCCAGAAAAGGCAAGAGTAGCAGAAAGCAGTTGCACTGACAGACCGGGTAAGGATCACATTCCTTTTCACTCTCAAATTACACTATGACATCCAAGGTCACTGAGTGCACTGAGCTCCAAAGTTGTTGTTCTGACTTGTCATGGATGAGAAAATAACAGTTTGTGCCCTGTTTGAAGATTAGCTAACTAAGAGAATAATGGCAAATTTGGCAAAGTATTGACAAATAAATGTACAAAAACATACTAACATTTTTCTTCTTAGGAGTAATAGGTGTTTTAGCTGTACAGCTAAATAACAGTAATGGATTCTTTATGTGTATCTTTGACTTGGTTAAATCTTCAGATACGCCTTCATTGATAAGCTAATTCAGAGGAGAAAACTCATGTGCATATCTTATTTTGTCTCAGATTTGAATGACCTTGGGTTAAAGTCACACCCAAATGAATATAACTGAGTGTGTCCACCTAGTTGTGCTGCACTTGGTTATGCCCTCTCTGGGAACTGTGTGCTCATATCCTGTAGTTCATGGGGCTACATAGACTGGAGCATCTCATTGATTCACTCTCAGGGAGCTGCGATCAAATAATTATAAATAAATTCAGTAAAAGATTCAATATAAAAGCTTAGACTCACATTTAATTAAGAGGTAGCTGTAGTGGTACAATATATTTTGTTTTAATTATGTGTTAACATCCAGTCTCTGCAAAATCGAAAGCTAGGATGGAAGCAACCAATGTTGCTTCCATGCAATGTTTATGAGGGTAACTTGTCCCCCCTAATACAGGCAAAGACACACACTTTTCCTGCAATGGTATGCTGAGTGAATCAAGTCAAGGTGCAACAGCATCTTAAAATGCCACAGCTACCAGGAAAAAGGAGAAGGAAAAGGAGGAGGGGAGAAAAGGGGAAATGAGGAGGAAAAGGTTACATGCCTATGAGGCCTTATTTCAACTTGAAAGTGTTTCCTTAGGATAAAAAATGTCACACTTAAGACAAAATGAAATAAATTGTCATTAAACAGCATGAGATTATCATTCATTTAATGAGATTGCTCTTGAGATTTTTTTTTACTAGTTCATTTTAAATCAGACTCACACAGACAAGGCCTAAAGTTCTGTAAAAACTGCAGAAAAAATGCATGTGTGTCATAAAAAACCTATTGTTGGGCTTCATCTGCACATAATCTTGTGCTAGTTAAACTGAAAATTATTTTTACATTTTGTTAACTGTAGCATTGTACGCATAAATCTATGACCTACATTTCATTTATTCTAATGTTTTTTTTTGCACCGCTTTGGCGATAAAAGCAATTTTTAACCGGAAGCAAGAGTAATTGAAATGAATGGAATAGCCCATATGCTTACAACATTTCAACACCTTTGAGGGCTGGATAAAAGTGCAAAGTGATATAAACCAGAACTCCACTGCACTACAGTTTATGCACACATACCTAGTCCTGCTGGATGGAATAGGAGATGGCTGCAGCTGGAAGGGGGAGCACTAAGAAAGAGTAGTGGAGCAGATGAAAAAAATAGTAGTCTCAGCTCAATCCAGATAAAGAATTATTAATGAAGTAATGGATAGAGGAGGGGAAGAAAGAAATATGACAAAGAATATTACATGGTCTGGCAGATGCTTAATGAGACGTCTTCCACATTTAAAGGATGGAACAGAGAAAGCACACACGCTCATCTGTGTTCTGAATCACTCAATATGCTCAAACAAGGGACCTTGACACCTTTTAGTTGAGTTCAGAAGACATGAATTGAAAGAGGTGACAAAGCAGTACCCTGCAGGACCATACAAGGCAAATGTCTCAGACAGCATTCATTGTAATCCCTGTAGGAAAAGGATCTCTGATTTCTATAGCACCAAATTTGTAGTCAGACCATTAGCACCAGGGAATCACTATCTGTTTGTCCTGCTACTAAGCAGTGGAGTAGAAGTACCATTTTAGGCTGTAAGAATAATTCATTCCCATCTGTTTCTGAGAAGGCCTTAAGATAGGATTAGTAAGGGAGCCACATTATTATGTTCAAGTCAATGACCAGAGTGAAAAGATGATATGAAACTTTAAAACAAACAAACATGTTGCTGAAAGAACAGATTTTGATCTCATTAAAAAAAAATATGAGGTCAAAAATGACCAGAATGTGACCATGTCCTCTAAGTAGACCAAAAAAGGAGATGAGCATTTTGGTATGGTCTATTTTTTCCTACCACCTCCAGTGCATTTTAACAATGCATTTGGTAAAGTGCACATTCAACCCATACCTTCTGATCAAATTTTGTTTACCATCTATTTTCCCTGACTTCATATTAGTAATGACCTCCATTGAGATACATTCAGTCACTGTTAAAAACTAACTGGGGGTGGTAGCAAGCGTACCAGAGAAAGGAGAAGCTGTGTTGGCAGCCCTATGCTCCACTTTAGCAGTAAGACTTTACCTTTCATGGAACTTGTAGCTTGTTGTTAGATCCCAACTTTAGGAAGGAAATGAATCAGAGGTAGGATGACCTGATTCCAATTAGTCACACCCAGGTCAGCTGCAGTTCTGTTTCTAAATCAGTGCTAAATAGAATCCAAAGTGAAAAAAAAATGGATATTGAATCTGTAGCAAAAGGAGGTAGAGCCTGCCCTCTGTGCCTGGCTGCCTGTTAAATCTACAAAACTATGGAGTCCAGCTTATCTTGCTGCTAAGAACAGAAAGGCCAATTCCAGTGGTCTGTAATGCACTAGAACTTCATGGGGTTTGTTTATGAGTTTAAGCAACTTCTCTAAGCACCTGTACTTTCTGTATCTGCTTCTCTGCACCCTAGTCTCTTTTCTGTTCAGGCTACTGGAGCAAGTAAGCAAGTAAAACATCCTTTTCCTGAGTCCTTGGCAGGAAACATAAACATAATTTAAAAGCTACTGTCCTGTGTAAATCAATGCCACAAGTCACTAAAACAAGCAAACAAACAATAGCAACAACAACAAAAAACAACTGTCCTATAATTTCAAAAGAAATGGTAAGAGTAACCCATTGTGTAAGCTTGACATAGCACTCTAAAAATAACTAAAATTCTAGGTACTGGATTCATTCTCTTTAGTGTCCAAATTTTGGGGCTCACTAATGATTGAGCAGCCATTTTGAGCAGTTTAAATGGACATGATGTTTCAAAAGGCCAAAATAAGTTTTTCTTTTCTTTTTCTTTTTCTTTTTTTTTTTTTTTTTTGTATCATACACAAATCCATTTTTCAAACATTTTATCTAGCCTGTCAGGTTAGGTTCTGATCAGATACAAAAGATGGTTTCTCCTTCAGCTAAAGCCACCTTCTCCCTTCTGTCTCTCAGGCCAAATTCCAAATTAAAAATAATTTCAGATACCAGAAATGATTACTGTATAAGCACTCCAAAACATGCTATGATTTCACGGTTGTAATGTTGATTTTTCTACCTAGTATGGCTTCTTCCCAGCATACTGACTAACCATTAAACAAAAAGATGGGTATTTTAAATAAATCATAGAATAATAGAATGCAATTTTAATATTTTCTGCTATTGTCATGTTCAAGCCTGAGGTATCATTGCTGAAATCTTAGCCTACCATCATATTTATTTTTCTGATGTCTCTGTGAAGAATGAGTCAGAACTGTTAATACACTTTTTTTTTCTTTTTTTTTTTATCTTATAGGGGTTTTATATTAGTGGGAACTAAATTATCATTTCGTTTCCCAGTTAGAAGTTGAGAGAAGTGAATCTGTATCTCTATACTACCTAACAGTAAAAATGGGTAATTCTCTAATTGGTTGTTTGGTGAAGGAAAATAGTGATGTAGCCATTCCCAGAATGCATCTATATCTAAGACATATTAAGAGAGTATATGAAAATGTATGGAGATGTAGGAGCATGGATAAGAGATGGTAACCACTAATCAGACCATCAACCGCACACACAAACATGTCCAGACCTTCTAATGAAAGAGTGTGGGTGAGGGAAAACGACTGAGCATGAGTGTCAAGTCATACCCTCTAGCTGTTACCAAAAAGCGGGGGCAGAGGCAGCTTCCGTAAGCTCATCTCCTGTTTATCCCACTCTATGTATTTTTGGAGTGTGCATTGCTCGTACTTCTAACAGTGGATAGTGCAAAGGAATGACTAGATTCAGAGCTGCTTTCCCAACTGACAGGGGTCATGCTTGCCAGCATGGAAGAACCGACTAAGCTGGGAAAGGGGAAACTGGAGATGCCTGGAGTTCCTGATCCACTGAGAAGACCTTGAAAGAAGGCGCCATGGAGCAGTGCAAGTCAGACTCACAGTGTTAAAGGTCAACATCTAGTAGATGTTGCTCTTCTCAGGCAATTACAACATCAAGAAAGGGTAATATTTGCCCTCTGAGCCTGATCCTGTGGAAAGAGAAGATGAGGCTCTGTTTTAGCCAGGCTGAACACCCAAAATGATGCTATAAGGTGAGTCATGAGTATGTCATATCAACACACCTTCCTAACTTATGTCTAATACCACATGCCTTGGAGAACAGTGCTAGTCAAGGAATGATTCTTATCTGTTATTTTAAGGAACTCTTTGTCTATTTTTCTGATTTCCTACAGACAGGAGATATCAACAATTACCATACTCTCCAGTAGTTTTGAAGTTTGAAGTATGTGCTTGAATATGAGCTCACGCATACAAGTTTATATGAAAAAGACATCTGTCACCACTTCCTGAATTTATAATCTAAGCAATTCATTCTGTTCAAATTCCCAAGTATTAGTGAAAAAAAATTGACAAACGCCAAGCTCTACTTTAGGAGAGGAAGAGAAAGCAACTAACTGCTCCTGTATCCAAAAGCAAGTAAGTTGAGAGGGCCTGAATCAGTCATATTATATGCATCATATAGGAATCCAGGAGAAGTCTAAATTTGGTTCAAGTGCCCATGGGTAAGTAAGTTCATGCTTGATGCTAAAAGTGTTTAAAGAATTGAATTAATCACTTTGCTTTAAATTTCTTGCAAAATGTTTAGCACTGAATGGAAAACTGTCTTGTTATATCCTAGGGTCTAAGGTCTACGTCTTAATATGACTTGTCTGCATGCCATATTACTTTCATTACTTGACTATGCATGGTATTAATCTGTTGTCTTGGCTAATGAACATATCTCCTTTAGTTCCCTCCTAAGTCACTGATTTGGTGATTATTACAAATGTGACTGTTAATTGCTAATGGTATAAGGCAAAAGAGCCCATTAAGTTCACTGGCTTGTTTATAGGAAGCTTGTCTATTTAACACCTGTAACAGGGACTAACACCAAAGTCTCGATTCGTTTATTATTATTACTGTAAATCCAAGAAACAAAGCTATAAACTAAGAACCTAACTATAAGCCTAAGAACTAGTCTGTGCTATTTTTATTGGTTCTGCAACTTAATCCACATGAAAAGGTATAACTAAAGATGGAGCAGAACTGGAAATTATTAAACACTTAGAAAGCACTGCCAAATTATAAATCAAGAGAGGAACACAAGCATGTGAGCAGGCATGAAGAAGCCACCTCTCTGGTCTGCTCAAATGTAGCAAGTATTATAGCACGACTGATAAGCAGTGATAGGAATAGTCCCACCATTTGCATTAAATTATTATGGTATATGATGACTATGAAGTTAAACAAATCTGAAAAAAATCTTGAGGGTCTAATTATTTCAATGTAGAGAGATACTCACCTCCTGAAATTGAGGAAGTTGTTGATCTAAGGTATTTATTGATTAAAAGTTTCTGTGGCTAGGACATGGTGCAGCTTCTTCAATAAGAAAATGACTTGCCTCTAGGAAAGTTTGTTTCTTCCCATCTTACCAAAGCCTTGCTTCAGACCTGCTCCATGCTGCACACATGTTCCCTGTCCCTTTTTCTGTCTCCTAGGTCACACTTTTGCTGTTCATATTCTGCTTGATGATTCCCTCCCTGCCTGCCTCTCTCCAGTTAGTTCTGTCAAACTGAGTAACTTCAGTTGCCCTCAGAAAGAGTCCTCTAAGAGAATTTAACCTGATAAAAATTGCAGAAATAATGGTGCAGCAAACAAGCAGATTTGTCTCTTAACTGTTCAACCTCATTAACAGTGTATAACCTTATGCATATATATCAAAAACAATTATAAATTCAGCACTTCTACTATCTACTGCAAGTATGCTTTCAGTACTAATTTGTATTATACAAATCAGTATAATAGACTTAAATATGTATAAGTATATGCTTATAATTATAGACTAATATGTATTATACAAATTAGTTGGATATATAACACACAGAATAAAATCATAATTTACCGTTAATTCATTTTTCTTGAAATACTTCAGTTTGCAGACGGGCATATTTCAATTTGTAGCCAAGTACTGAGAAAAAATCCTCAAAATTTATCTCATTCAAAAACTTATTTTTTCATGGAAAATCTACTACTATAACTTTTTTGACTACTCCTAAACTGTACAGAACCTGATAAAAATTATTTTATATTTTTCTATTTTTTTCCTATGGAAGTGGAAACACATTTTAAAAAATGCAGCTCCATATTCACATACATGGAGTTCTAACAATCTTATTTTGATTTTACTTTTACCATAGACTCCTAAAACAGATTTTTGTCTACAAGCATGTTTGTTTTTCTTTTTTTTTGAGAAGTACTAGTTGTCACTGGGAAAGGTGTGAATTTAGAATCTGGAGGGAAAATAATGTGAAGAAAGATCTTCACTGGATATATTCAATATTCTCTCATGTTTTAAAACATCATTTAAAATCCTGTAATGTAGAAGGTAATCTCATGACAAAAAGAAAAAAAAAAAAGATTACTTATTCTTATTTTAATCCTAAGCACAATTACCCTTTGAAGAATATCAGATATAAAAAACATAGAAGATATGTCTGGCATTCTTCCTCTTTCCTAAATCTTCCAAACACTTGGGCTTCCTAAGTATTTGTACAAAAATACATTAATGCAAAAATATTTTAAGCAAGCAAATAATACTCCCCTTCATTCTAGCCTCTACCCTTCAGAGCTTAACTGTGGAAATGGCCTTTCTCTGTTTTCTATCTTACCAGCTTGCAGAACCTAGTATTTAAACC
Organism: Crypturellus soui; assembly: GCA_032275445.1. Classification (NCBI taxonomy): domain Eukaryota; kingdom Metazoa; phylum Chordata; class Aves; order Tinamiformes; family Tinamidae; genus Crypturellus; species Crypturellus soui. Next base: position 1,925,380 of record JAUBNY010000926.1, read on the forward strand.
ACTGATAAAATGATGTTTCACAAAATATAAAACAGTATTCAAAAAATAGAATTTAATCATGACCATGTGGTTTCAAATTGATATACCTTGAATTGATAAATTGATAATGTCATACTATAATACTGTAGATCATTGCAAAACAATTTCATGTACTTACTGTTTCCACCCAACCTACAATTGTCCTTACAACACTGCAAGTTCACAGAGTAAGTTGCTCTCAAACACCTCATGCTGATTTAAGCTACTCAAGGAAAAGCAAAAAAAAAAAAAATTAATTGTGTTCATCTGAAATCTGAGAATACAAAGAAAGCACCCTAAATCTTAATAATAGTTGCTGTAAGCAAATACTTACTAAACAGAATTTTAAGTTCGAGAAACAATTTCTGCATCTTTGAAAAAGTTTCATGTTTGAAGACTGTGGTAAAGGTCCCACTAATTTCCTACCTCATAAGCAATCTGTAGTATTTCCCGTAAACTCATTGGTCTGGGAGAGCGCATGTTCTGGAGCAGCTCAAGAATCTTCCAGAAACCAGGTGGATTTCAGTAAAAATCTGCTAAAAGACATTAATTCCATTTTGATACATATCAGAGCTCCCTTATGAGAAAAGTCCAAGATGTCTGTGCTATTTTTTTCCTGTCAGGCAGCTAAGAACATCTGAGTTTAGACACAAGGAAGTTATACAGCATTGCAATTAATCTTCTTGAGATAGTTTTCTTCCAAGGCAGAAGGAAGAAATGCACAAGCTGGGAGAAATGGTCAAGCTCTTGCTCTTCCAGTACTGTCACCCTCATAGTCAAGAAGTTTTTCCTTATGTTCGGGGAGAATTTTCTATGTTTCAATTTGTGTTTCTTGCCACCTGCCTTACTACTGGGAACCCATCCTCTTGACAGCCTCCCTTCAGATGTTTGTATATATATTGATAAAATCCCCTCTCAGGCTTCTCTTCTCCAGGCTAAACAGGCCCAGCTCTCTGAATATTTCCTCATCGGAGAAATTCTGTAGTCTCCTTTTGTGTTTTGTTTAAGTACATTAATTTGGAAATCTCCATATTTCTCCCAAGACCTTAATTATGTTGATTGATGTATCCTTCTTTCTGCATTCTGCCTGCATTCTGTTTATTCATCTGTGAAAACAATGGTTAAGGTGTACTTAATAATTTATATTATAGCAACAGCTAGAAACCTTACATGAGATCAAAATACATATCTAATTTTGGAGACAGAATTGTTTTTCCCAGAGAATGAACAGTGTAAACAGACAAGATAGAAATTTGAAACACAAGGTCTATACAGAAAACTGATGCCTCTTAGTCTAAAAATTTCAGAGTCTATTTCAGTTCTGTCTCATCCAAAATGTACATGGCTCTTTTGCTTCCTGCATGTTGAAATTTGGCAAGAAGGTGGCTGAACACCTTTTTTTCTTTAATTGCAGGAAATGTAACTTCTCTAGTCCTTCTTACAGCAGTCCTCACAAATTAACCGTTGACAGCAGTATGTAAAGAAAGACAGCATTTTTAGAGTTAAAACCTACAAAGCACGCTGTTAATTATCTTATGATGCCAATGACAGATCATGATACACTTGCATACTCTTACTTTCTTGGTCCTAGACAAGCAACTAGTGAGAAAGGCTAGATAACCTCCATGAATTGAATGGTGAATGCTGTAGAATTAGATGGAAAGCTGGCATAAGTGACTGGTAGCCTGTACATATTAAATGAGTAAAGCAGCCATCACTAAGATCCAAAGTGAGAAAATGATCTATTAAAAAAACAAAGAAATTTAACCTCTGCCAGCGCAAATCAATTAGATAATGAAACTCTGTAACTAGATCAAAACCAGAAGGAGGAGGAGGGAAAAAAGGGGGAAAAAAGCAGCTGTGGGGGACAAGTTACAGAAAGGAGAGTTGATTGAATATCTTCAAATGAATAGATGAAGCAGCATCTGGCAAAAGATAGGAGCACAGTAAAACCAAAACATCAGAGACTGCAAGTTTGGGAAAGATGATTTGGTGAAACTGCATGTCAGAATGTCCATACAAGGCTGATGGCAGAAGCATGTTCAAATACACAGCCCATTTTGGAAGCTGAAAGAAAAAAAAAGTCAAAGGAATAAGACAAGAAATTTAGTAATTCATAAGAGATCAACCATCAGGTTAACACTGGGAAACAAGGACAGAGACTCTGTTATAATTAAGCAGGCTGAATTCATCCTTAGAAGGATTATAGTCCTGTAATGATGCTAGGGCAATATAAGAACAGGGCCCAGTATCTATACAGTCTGACTTGCCAGAGGATATCACATTTGTTACTACATATTCTAATACCTAATTCAGCCTTTGAGCCTGAATCATTTTCATTACTGTAGAAGTTCATACAAATGCATTCAGACTGTCCTTCATTTTCTGGCCTCTTACAGAAAGTATGTTCCTAATGAAGTGAAGGGTACAGTGCCACTTGGTTCAAAAATCATTTTTCTGAAGAAAGTTTTGTTCCCATACTTAATAAATTGAAGCCTAAACATGCAAAGTAGAGGATTCTACTTACAACTAAGTTCTATATACAAAGAGAGAAAACTCCAAATGACAGGGCACCCTAAATTATCATTATTATTATTATTGTTCTTGTTGTTTTTTTGTGTCTCTTTATGATCTTCTCATGTTATGGGACATACATGTATTTTTACATTGCTTTAGAAATAGAGACTAGACTTGTGGAGGCTACCTCCTCATATGTTACTGTCTCACCTCAGGATATTAAGCCATATACACTACTTGCTGCTTTGGTTTGTCAATCAAAGAAAGTCTGAGTGGTACAAGAAAATGTTAAAGGGGCACAATACTGGTATTTGTTGAGTGAAGAATGTTTGCTCATAAAGTGGGGTATTCCCAGCAATAGGTGGAAAGTTCTACTACAGAAATCTTGTTCATGCAATCGAAGTAAAAAAGGAAAAGAACAATCAGGAAATACGTGCCCTAGGAAAACATAGGTTTGAGAAGGATGCTTGATGCTTCTTAAATAAGCATATAACTATTTTCTTCCTTGTCAAAAGGAGTCGCTGCTAGTATGCCAGACTACATGAATATTCAGAATTAATGCAGTATTGGGTTCTCTCACATTTCTCTACTATGCTTATTTCATTTTCTCCAATAGTCATTTCTGAATATATTTTTTATATATTTCTGGCAATTTTTTCATTTTCTCCATGAAAGGTGAAGAACTACAGGAGCAAGGATATTGCAAAGCTCTTGGCCACATTCTGTATGGTGTAAACAGTGAGGCTCTGACAAGGCCTTGTACTCTTAGAGCTTCCTAAGGACTATGAAGTTGAACTAGAGCAAAGATTGTTGCAAAGAGCATAGTCTCTGTAGCTGCAGAGCATTATTTGCAACTTGTGAACTGTTCAAGAGATTGGAAGTGTACAATATCACAAAAAATAGGCAGAAGATCTGGAGTGGAGGAGAGAGAAAAGGCAGATGTGACTTGACAAGTTACAAGGAAATAGACTTTGAGGCTATGTAAACCTGGGACAGCAAAGTTGACATTGTATCCTTGAGAAACAAAAGAAAATCCCATACCAGCCAGAGAACAGCATTACTGAGTGACTGGAGCATGTAAGAGTGATCAGCAGGCATGCTGATATTTCAAAAAAGGCAGTCTGAAGTCATGAGAATATGAAACAGCATCTAAGAAGAGACGTTCTGTATAAAATGCAAGGAAATCTCCATAGAATCAGCTAGGAAGTATGCCAGAAGCATGACCAGTATTGCTGGCTACAGTTCAAAAGATTCAGCTCCACATAACAAGCAGCGTTCAAATGTTACAAGTGTCTTTGGGCCTCAGTCCAAATCATAAGTTACTTTTTCATTGAAATTCCATAATTCTCATCCACCCCTTTAATCATAAGAACATGCCCTTCTATGGCACCTACCACATGAAGAGTTCTGCAGTCATTATGACCCTCCAGTGAAGTGTTACCTCAAGTGCTCAAGATGATGCTAAAAGTTGTCACTAAGTCTTAAAGCTTTACAATCCGTAGTACATCATTGTATTCAAAGAAGACCACCATTATCTAATATCTTGTACTTTCATAAGTCAGCTCTGGTAAATTCATTCAGACGAAAGAACAGACATGGACAGTATCAACACCACCGCAAGACACTAGCTGCTTTTCAGCTGTCTTCTGTGTTTTCCCTGGAAGGCTGTAGCAACATGTAAAAGTCTAATTTTAGGGTTGCATTTGAAAAGGATGATTCAAACATTATCTAAATTACATACAAAAAAGAGTTTCTGCAGACCCATAGCTCTACAGCAAACAAGGCTTCCCAAGCAGAAGATATCTAATAAAAAAAAGAGAAAAGGAAAAAGCAAAGTGAGGCTGGATCTCAATAGTTCTTCTTAATAATGTGATTCTCCAAGGCCTAATTATCCATCCCTTTACAATATTAATTTCTTGCTTCACTATTACTGTATCAGAAAGCCAGATCAGAAATTCAGGTTCTTCTGAATATTATTAATTACAAATATACTAAATAGCTATCCTGCAGCCTCCAATAAATACTTGAAATGAATTGGCTGATTAAAGCAACTCCATTTTATAAAATATAACTGAGGCTTCAAATGTTGTTTTCATCTTGGGGGAAAACAACAGAGATTTTTCTTATCTATCATTCTATCTTATGTATCTATCTATCTTATCTATCTTATCTATCTTTTCTTATATAAAAAAAAATATTTTTTCCTTTCAACCCTTTATGCTTGGGGGATGAGTTATTGCCAGATAATATGTATTTTGTGCTGCTGTGGGAAGTCACCTGAGACTTTAAATGCAAATCAAATTCCATCTACTGTCGCTATTTTGACAAATGGAAATTAAACACCCTAGGACTATTTTTGAAAACAAAAGCAGCAACATTAGACAGGATTAAAAGATTAGCCATGATTTTAGTGGAAAACAAATATATGAACAGAGTGGCAGATTTCTGTGGAAAAGGAAGTGCTCACATTGTTAGATGCCCATTCATATATAATCCATTCTTCATTTATCAGTCAAATCTCTTCTGTGCACTGAGAATTTCTGATATGTTAAATATTCCAGTTCAATTAAACCTTTTCAGAAATGAAAGCATGGTTTATGCAATGTAGTTAATTCTTATCCATTGAAAAGAGATAAACCACATATTAAAAATACTTAACAGCACTATAATTACACAATGTACCATGGTTTTGGGTGGAAAAAAAATGATGGTCTTCAAACAACCTCCCAGTTTAACCATGTTATTTGAATTGCGGTCATGTTACTCAATATCCATGGATCAGTTTCATTTTTGACAATAGCTATCGTTCCCAAATAAAATTTCCCTTCTCAAAATGCTGAAGTGAGCTCCTTGCCTGCTCCTCTAGACCTCCATGATTTGAAAATTTGTATTTTCTCTTATGTATGCATTTTGCCAACCTGTATTCCAAATGTTTCCAAATGTCTGAGAAAAAAACATGTAAGCTAAATAATATAGATTATCTATAGATAATCTAAAAACAGAGTTTCATAACGAACTCTCATATATATTTAAGTCTTAAATATTTTACCCTAGGGATGAGACTGAAACATCTACTTGCAAATCAAATATAATTTCCTTTGCTTATTAAAAAAGTTTAGAGGACTAACAAACATTTCCTGGCATTTTAATTCATATTTTACTCCTCATACAAGGATCAAAGACTTAGTTATTTGTGTGTGTTTCTTAACAGCTTTCATGAATACACAGCATGAGGGAAACTGAGATTAATGAGTCTGGTATGAAGGAATTAAGACATCTGGATGTTACATAAAAAAAAAAGTTTTGATTAAATGAGGACATCTGCTCAATTTCCTGTTGGAACTGATTATTCTAATTTCAATAACAATAAAAGCAATCTAATAGATCTTTTGGGCACAGATACTCTAAACATTCAAATACTAAGTGTTGAAGATTAAATATAGCCTCTAAGGGAGACTGGTAACAAAAAACACCATGCAATGCTAGGGAGCAAATAAAGACCTCAATAATCTCCTGCCTGAAGTCACAGCTTGTGACTACCTTTGGTACAGAAAGTACAACTCCTCTACAGGAAAGTTGCTGCTTTGCCTCTTCCTGTCCCACTTCACTTCTTCAGCTTCATGATGAGTAAAGATTCAGGAGAACTGGAAAGGCATTAGTAATTTATCCATCTGTGTCACATCACCCAGATCCTGACTCAGTGAGTACAATAGGAAAAAGCTTTTTAATTATTACAAGAGTTACATTTTAATTATGTTTATGAATTGATTATTAATTTTAATTATGCTTATGATTTGTAATTATTTATAGGAAAAATGTGATCTACTCACATGTGTACTATGCTTCATGCACTGGGAGCTTCACAAAGTCTCGGTACTGGAAGATAATTAGGCACAGGCAGAAGTCATGGTAAGTAAATATGTACCTTTCTCAAATGCAACAGGCCTGTGACATGGGCTCTGGAGCCCAGGCTATAGTGGCTTTGTGGGGAAAAGGCTAGAAATAGTATAATGATTTATAGTGATCACCTCCACTAATCCAGCGGATATTCCCCAAGCAGCTGGAGAAAAGAGCAAGTGAATAGTAACTGATACTCTAACTGTAAAATTTCATGGCACTTTATTACTTGATCATGTCATAGAAATAAATGACTTCCTGGTTCTTCTAGTTACACCTTTTCTTTCTTTTCCTTTCTCTTCTTTTCTTTTCCTAGCTTTAAGGGAAGAACTAGAAACTTTGTCTATCAATAGATTCCACAGTGATGTATATTTTTATCACTTCTATAGGCTCTCCTTAGAAACAAGAGAACATGAGAGGACTACTGTAACTGCTTTCCATTCACATTAATATTAGCAATTTATAATTCTTAATTATTATCATATTATTTAAATCCATTAAATAGATAAATACAAGCAAGAAAGCTAGTTCAGACACAACAGCCAGTGAGAGAGTGAACTGGAACCATCTCTGATTGCTAGTGGATGACCTGCTAGTTCTAAGAGCAAAAACAGGATTCTTGACATCAATAGCTGACCTCCAAAACAAAAGGTGGCATAGATTTCTGTTGGCAGCTAAAAGAAAAAAGAAAAAGAAAAGGGAAAGGGAAAGGGAAAGGGACAGGGAAAGGGAAAGGGAAAGGGACAGGGAAAGGGAAAGGGAAAGGCCTATCTGGGCTGGCTGAAACTGCCACATCTTCGATACACAGCCCAGCTGGGTCCAGGCAAGCTCGGG
>JAUBNY010000926.1:1962304-1978861 GCA_032275445.1 Crypturellus soui
GGAAGGAAGGAAGGAAGGAAGGAAGGAAGGAAGGAAGGAAGGAAGGAAGGAAGGAAGGAAAGAAGGAAGGAAGGAAGAGTGAGGGAGAATTGTTCCAATTATTTTGTTATCAGACTTTTCTCTTCCAGGATACCAAATCTTGCTTAGCAAAACACCAGTTGAAGTAGAGACTTGCTCAACTATTAACTATGGGACTCACAAGCTTTATGGTTTTCAGTACTTTGAAGGTTCTGTTTCAATAAAGGCTTTATTCTCAGAGATTTGTGAAGAACACTGATCTGGGAGTGCCTGTTTGGCAGAGCAAGCTGGAAAAAGACAAGGAGAGAAAGTAAATCCTTCAGCATTTAAGTATCTTTACTCTTTCCTCTATATGTAGATAATAAATACATGAAGGGAGCAGAAATGTTTTTGTCATCCTGATGAAACATGAAGGACATGGAAAAAGTTAGCAAAGTCTAAGAAACCCAGAGGTTCCCTTGGGCCTCATGCAGAGCCTGGGAATTCCCCACATGCACAGCTGGGCCCAGGTGTGCACACCATGGGATCGAGACATATCATTGTGAAGGCTCTGAATAAGAGAGATCTTTTTCATAATCCACCACTGAATAAAGGAAGCATCTTTTTTTTTTTCCCAATCTGACAAGAAAGTGTTTCTCTTGCCCTTCTTCCTGAAGTGTAGAAAGAGAGAATTGAAAGAAAGTCTCAGAGTATCAGGACAGACAATGCTAGTACCTACAGTTATCAGTCAAATGATAATAACAGAGCTAAGCAGTTATTGTTTGGGCTATGACAGAACCCTCAGGATTTGGCCACACTTAATGTATAGTAATGTATAGTAATATGTATAGTCATCCTCTCTAGAAGGCTGCATGAGTGTTTTTTGCTTGCATCTGCTGTATCCAGGTAAAAATGCCTCAAGGCCTGCCCCAGCTGTACTGCCCTCACAGTGCAGCTAATGTGCTGAGGAACACTTTTTTTGGTGTACTAATCTTGTTCACACATGTCTCTGCTATATTTTTTCTACATGCCTGCACTGCAATTTTATTTACAGCTTTTCAGGCCCAGAGGTTAAAAAGAAATTTTAAAAATGCCAATAACAGAAAAGGCTCACAGAAGTGTCTTTGCTCATCTTGCAGAGATAGTAATATATCCTGTCAGTATTGCCATTACTTTTATGTGATAAATTGCATCTCTACGCAGTGTTCCCTAAGTCTTGTCTACATTTTCTCACTGAGCAGCACAAAGTAAAGGGATTTGTGGAGTGAGAACTAATTCAGATAATTGTATTTTTCCACTGTCTAAATCACGGGCATGTCTGTGCACTAAATGAAGAGGATCCCATGCGTTCATGCATACCGTATGTAGTGTACTGTGTGCCTGCAGCTGTCCTTCTTTAAACCCATCTGTTAGAAACTGATGTTGATTTGGCTCATCATGTCTCCTAAAAAAAAAATACAGCAATAACAATGAATGAACTTTGTGTTCAGTAGAGAGTTAGAAGCAGATTTCACTGTGCATATTATGTGCATGTTCTGGTTTCTTTGCTGCAAATACACACAACTTGACAGGCCTGCATCCTACACTGAAACATTGCCTGGCAGTCATATCCATGTATCATATTCAACATCCTTGTATCATATTCAAATCTATAGATTTCAGTTGATTACATTTCTAACTGTAAAGGAACTTCTGTGTGTTTCATATCTACCTTGAACTTTTCTCCGCATAATTATGAGCTTAAAGGCCAAAGACAGTGCTAGAGATGGTTGGGAACAGAGTCAAAGGGCTTTTTGCAAACCTTTTTATTATTATAAAATGCTAGTTTATTAAAACCAAAATATGTTAGTAAGGCAGTACCTCTGGAGCTTATGGTGTTCTCAAATGAAAATTCATTTCACATTTCTAAACAAAGACCGTATTTTCAGGTCAAAAACATTTTCATTTCATCAAAATTGTATTTTTATTGTAAATTAAAAACTGATAAATAGTACCAAATTGATCTGATTACCTATTTAAAAAAAATCTTCTTGAACCAGGAAAATTTTTGCTATTTTATTTTTTCATTCAGCTCAAAGTAGAAATCATTCTCAGACCTAATTATCAAAGAATGATTTAATCCAGTTCTATCAACAAAATGCTCTGATTCTGGCCTACAAAATCCTAGGCTCTCAAATCTACCACTAGAATATCAACCCATCTTGATATATAACTATTGTTGTGCAGATTACAACTCTTCAAATTAAAGACTTTTGTTTTTATACTTTACTTGTGCTCCATTTTCTTTATTTTTCTTTAAATAAAACTTTCTTTCAATAAGACTTTTCTACGAGACCAAATCAAAGTTTACTCAATCCATGACAGATACTTAAGGAACAATGTTAGAAGTAGAACACATCTTCCTAGTCTCTGCCAATCAACGGGCTGCACCTTATAGTAGCCCTGTTTCTACTTCAAGATTTGTATTGAGACTGTGCTTTACTGTCTTTATTATAGCAGGAAATAGACAGAAACTTCTATTTTGTTACCATGTATATTTTGCAATTCCATGCACTTGTGAGAATTTTGCAGAAGCTATAGCAGTAAATCAATTATAAAGAGAAGTGTTCTCTTTATATTGTGAAAATGACATGTGTGAAAATACAAATCACTGTAAATATTTACTGTCCTGGCAGCATGAATCAGAGGAATGGGGCAAGAAAAGGAAGGAAGCGAATGGCCATTGGCTGTTCATAATCAGAATAAACTGTTCAAGTAAACAAGTTCCTCCAAAAAGTAAAAAATTGGTTTCCATCTTTTGATAATGATAAGACATAGGAAAAAAATATATATTTTGACAAAATAATAGTTGATCAATCAAACACTTAAATGACAGAAGATGTCATATGCTAGTAAGTCTAACCAAAAACTATCCCCAGCTGTCTGTTTACATGAATGTATCATTACTGATTACAGATGTCTAGATGTATTATATCTCTGAGATGCAACAGAATCACACACAATGGTTGAGGTTGGAAGAGAGCTCTAGAGATCATGTAGTTCAACCTCCTGCTCAAGCAGAGACACCTAGAGCACGTGGCACAGGACGGCATCCAGGAGGGTTTTGCAGATATCAGGGAAGGAGACTCCACAACCTCTCTGGGCAGTCTGTTCCAGGGCTCTGCCACCCTCACAGTAAAGATGTTCTTCCTCATATGGAGGTGGAACTTCCTGTGTTTCATTTTGTACCCACTACCCCTTGTCACTGGCCACCACCAAGAAGAGTTTGGCCCCATCCTCCCTACAATCACCCCTCAGGTACTTGAGCATGTTAAGCAAATCCCTTCTCAATCTTCTCTTCTCTAGGTTACACAGCCCCAGCTCACTTAGTTTTTCCTCATAAGAGAGATGCTCCAGTCCCTTCATCTTCGTGGCTATCTGCTGGACTCTAGAAGCTCCACGTCTCTCTGGTACAGGGGAGCCCCTAACTGCACACAATATTCCAGGTGCGGCCTCACCAGAGATGAGCAGAGGCGCAGCTGCAACACTCAACAACTCGCTGGCAACACTCTTCCTAATTCAGGCCTGGATCCTATTGGCCTTTTTGGCCACAAGGGCACACTGCTGCCTCATGGTTAACTTCTTGTCAGCTAGGACTCCCAAATCTCTCTCCACAGAGCTGCTTTCCAGCAGGTCAACCCCTAATCTGTATTGGTGTCTGGGGTTATTCCTCCCCAGATTTTGAACCTCATGAGGTTCCTCTCTGACCACCTCTCTAACATGTCTACGTCTCTCTGAATGGCTGCACAGCCCTCAGGAGTGTCGGCCACCCCTCCCAGTTTGGTGTCATCTGCAAACTTGCTGAGGGTGCACACTGTCCCCTCGTCCAAGTCGTTGATGGACAAGTTGAACAAAATTGGGCCCAGTACTGATCTCTGGGGGACACCGGCGGCCACAGGCCTCCAACTAGACTTGGCCACATTTATCACTACCCTCTGAGCTTTGCCATCCAGCCAGTTCTCAGTCCACCTCACTATCTACTCTTCCAACCCACACTGCCTCAGCTTCTCCACAAGAATATTATGGGAGACGGTGTCGACAGTCTTGCCGAAGACAAGGTAGACAAAATCCTCAACTCTCCCACTGTCTAGCCAGCGTGTCACCCCATTGTCAAAGGCTATCAGGTTGGTCAAATATGATTTCCCCTTGGTGAATTCATGCTGACTATTCCTGATCACCTTCTTTTCCTTCACGTGCCTAGAGATGGTCTCTAGGATGAACTGCTCCATCACCTTTTTGAGGGACGGAGATGAGGCTGATCGGCCTGTAGTTTCCCAAGTCCTCCCTCTTGCCCTTTTTGAAGACTGGAGTGACGCTGGCTTTCCTCCAGTTTCCGGCACCTCCCCTGCTCTCCATGACCTCTTGAAAATGATAGAGAGTGGCTGAGTCACAACCCCCGCCAGTTGTCTCAGCAGGCCCATAGATTTAGGGGTGTCCAGGTTGCCTAAATAATCCCTAACCCAATCCTCCTTGACCAGTGGAAGGTCTTCCTTTCTCTCTCAGTTTTCTCTCTTGTGACCAGGCATTGTAGCTCATGGGGACCAGCCTTAGCAGTAAAGACAGAAGCAAAAAAGGCATTTAGTAACCCTGCGTCCTCCAGAGGATGCACCCACCCCATTCAGTAGTGGATCGATGTCTTCCCTAGTCTTTCTCTTATTGCTGATGTATTTATAGAAGTCCTCCAGTTGTCCCTGTCATCTCTCACTAACTCTAATTCCAAATGGGCCTTGGCCTTCCTTGGTTCATCCCTGTATTCGTTGACAGTGTTCCTATATTGTTCCCATGTCGTCTGGCCTTTCTTGCACATTACATATGCTCTCTTTTTCTCATTAAGCTTACCCAGCATCTCCTTGCTCAACCACACAAGTCTCTTGCCCGCGTTGTTCAACTCCTTTCTTGTAGGAAAGCACCATTCCCGAGCTTGGAGAAAGTGGTGTTTGAATATTAGCCAACTCTCCTGGACCCCATTTCCTTCTAGGACCCTGGACCAGAGCATTCCTCCAAGGAGCTCTTTGAAGAGGCCAAAGTTATCTCCCTTGAAGGCCAGGGTTGCAATCCTACTTCTTGCCCAGCTTCCTCCTCGCAGGTTTGTGAATTCCAACATTTCATGATCACTGCAGTTAAGACTGTCCCCAATTCTCACATATCCAACAAGACCATCTCCATTCGTTAGTATCAGATCTAGCAATGCCCCTCCCCTTGTTGACTCGTCGACCTCTATCTGCAATGTTCTGCAGGAACCTCTTGGACTGTCTGTTCCTATCTGTGTGGTTATCCCAGTAGACACCTGGGTTGTTGAAGTTCCCCACTAAGGATCAGGGCCTGTGATCATGAGGCTTCTTGCAGCTACCTGTAGAAGGCCTCATCCACTTCTTCTTCCTGGTCAGGAGGCCTGTAGTAAACAACCAGCACAGTGTCACCCTTGTTGGCCATGCCCACAGGCTCTTGACCCATGCTTTGTCCTGCATGCAGAGGGACCTCTGCATTCCAGTTGCTCTCTCACGTATAAAGAGCAACTCCATTATCTCGCTTTCCTGGCCTGTCCTTCCTAAAAAGCCTGAAGCCATCCATGGCCGTGTTCCAGTCATGAGAGCTGTCCCATCATGTGTCTAAAATTGTAATGAGATCATGGCCCTGCAATCGCACACGGATCTCCAATTCCCCTTGTTTATTCCTCATGCTCCATATGTTTACATAGAGGCATTTGAGTTGAGCACCTAATATGCCTCTCTTTCTAGCTGAGTCAGTTGCAACTTGACTATGTGGGACTTTGGAAGTTCTCATGCTTTGCTGTTTTTCCTCAGGAAAACAGGAGTCAGAAACTATCATTTTTGTTAGAGCAGAAAAAATGTGAGTGCAAGCAATAGAGTGATGAGGAGTCTACAGAGAGACTAGCCTCCTTTGTAGTCTGAGGTTACAGATGTAATGTGTGTACAATCCTATATCAAGGTGCAACCCTGAAAAGTAGAGGAAAAATGGTGACCATCATCCCCCTCTGTGCTCGAACCTCTCTCTAGAGGTCCTATTGGGCTTAACCTGCAACAACTACCCTGAATCAGTTCAAATTTTGTTCAGTTTACATTACTCAATTTAAAATCCTGAGCACAAACAAGGAGCACAGAATATTTTCTTGTGAATATTTCCTTACAAATCTTCCAATAAAATTTACAAAGTAGAAAAGACACAGGAAGGTATGTCCTGCTCTAAGGGATTTTAATGTCTCTGAATACTTATAACCCACAGAGGTTTCACAAATTCAGTCCAAGATCAAAGCCTATTTCCAGACACACAAGAATCTCTCATTAAAGTCACAGTCGTTCAGCTATTTGTGCTTCTGTGTAGCACGTTCACACCATTAGGGTTAATCCTAGGCATAAAAATGAACACCTTCCTATATCTACCACTAAAAAGAGAAGCACAGGGAATCAAAGGGGTGGGAAAGAAGTTGAATAACCACACAATGAGGGTGCAGGTCAACCAGGTAAAGAAGTTAAGGCTTGCATCAGTCCACAGATTCCCCAGATCAAATTATGCTTCTATTTTTAGAGAAGATAAATTCAAATTCCTTTAAAAGCTCATGTTTTGTATATGCAAGTTTCAGTTAAATGCAGCTTTCAAGTCTTTAGTAGATAAAAAAGGGTCGAGTTCTACTAATGTCCAAGAAATTAGGCCAGTTTATGCTAGCTGAAAATCTGTCTGAAAGACTCCAAAGTAGCTGAGTCAGATCCTACAACACTCAGTTCAAAAAGTAGCACAGAAAAAGTATTGTCCTCACACAAATTTGTCTTTTATGAGTGAATTTCTTCAAACAGTGAAGCAAAACAAACTTCATCCCTTGGGCCTCAGAAGTAGGGTCCATGAGCAAGTCAGTAGGATGAGATGCAGATTGTCACAAATATTTTATGTACCCTAAGTACATAAAAGTTCAGTTCCAGTGTGAGTCGTGCTTGGATCTCATCTAAAACAAATGTTTACTCTCAGAAGGAAAACACACACATGGTAGGTTGTTCACTGTAACTCAGGTCTTTGCAAGTAGTCCATCTACCAAGTTACTTTCCTTTTTAATTTTATATAGCCTGGAGCTCCAAAGGGTTGTGCTGACGCTCTTTAAAAAATTCTACATTCTGTGACTAAGGATATACTGCAATCTTTTATTTATCACTGAACTGCACATAGCAGACATGCAGGCTGATGAAATAGGTATTACTTCATTGATTCGCATCATTAATACCAATTCGAAACTTTGGCCATGGCGTAAAATATAAACATAACTATTTAGGGAGTGGGGAAATCTACTTTTCAAGTTCAAAATTGCCTTATGGAGACATACTCCTGAACTGAGGTTTACTGGTCACTGGTCTATTTTCACTATTTCAAACACCATATCGGGAGACTTTCAGGGTGGGACAGATAGATATAGATATACATACAGATGTAACTATAGATGTACATTAAGCCATATATAATTATCTTTGTTATTCAAAAATTTATATCACTATTATGCACATACAATGTTGTTCTGCAGGAAGGGGAGATTTTATTGATACATAAACAGGGCAAAAGGCATAAAGAATACAGGTAATGCACATTTTTCAAACAGCAATATAAACAGAGAAGAAATGTTCAAGTCAAAGTCACATGAAAACTTAGAGTAATCTTCAGAGGCATTCCAGACTTGTATGTACAGCATTTTTATGCTAAAAGTTGAATACTAACTCCAGACATGGAGTGTGCTGCAGCACATATCAAGATACAAAATAAAGACAAGTGTCAAAAACTCCAGAAATACTTGAATTGTCTTCCAGAATGACTAGAAATTTGAATATGAGAAAGCATCGCACAAGATACCTGATGTATAAGCACTCAAAATATATTTCCAAGCAAAATCTCAAGTGGTAAAATCTCCTTGTGCCTGAGAGTGAGTTCAAAGTAGTTTTAAAATTTTTATGGAGCCTAAACATACTCATTTTGTGGTGCTGAACAATTTTCATTCAAAAGAAACCTCCAAGCAGAACAGATTTTCAACAGTTTGAATAAAGAAATCGAATTCACTGAGAATGTATTCTTGATGGAGATATCATGGCTATTTATCCAGGTGAAAGTTTTTGAACGATGTCTCCTGTGTGAGGATGATTTGAAACATGGAATAAACCAAATTGCTTTCAGTCTCTGCAGGAATTTCTTCCTAAGGGTCAGCATCTACAGGAGAATATTAGAATATTACAACCTGACAGAAAGGCATTTATGTGGGGAAAGGGAATGAAAATCCTAACTTGGGGCTGTGGATTCTACTCAGTAGTAAGACTCCCATATACTTAATGAAGCAGCAAGCTCTCCAAGTACAATTTGGTGACATAACTGAAGTAATTCTGCTGAAATTGTAAGATTGGCTTATTTAGAATCATAGAACCATTATAGTTGGAAAAGACCTTTGAGATCATCGAGTCCAATCATAAGCCCCTCAACATCATACCTGTTAAACCAGACAGGAGTCACCTTACTTCTGGAGTAAGGAGAGAGAGAGATCATTTGTGTTGTTGTGTTTTATTCCAGCTTTCAAGTGGATGTGAAGGTCTTTACTAGCTTTTCACCTCATTCTTTTAGATTGTCTGGCCTCCTGCTTTTCCATTCTCTCAAAGCTATCAGGTAACACTAAAGAAGACAAATGTTTCTGTAAATTAGCCTTGAGGCAAACATATCCTACCATCACCACTCAAGTCCTTCGTGTGAATTTCTGATGGTGAGCCATGGAGCAATCAATTAGTCCTTCGCTGGTGTAGTAGCCCAATGCAGCAAAAGCACTTGGCTGTTCAGTGTCCAGATTCCAACTCAAATCATTCGTCACATCCTCTGCTCTCTTCTATTGTCCATTCCCAGGGTGACTGGCGGACAATGAATATATATGAGAGAGAAGGAAGACTGAAGGCTTGTACGTCCTCACTACATTCAAACCAAATCTTCACTGAACACAAAGGGCAGAAGCTTCCCTCAGTCCACTCTCTATGTAGAAATGTGACCTCAGTACATTAGTCACCTCGTTTCTCCCAGACAACTTCTGCAGCTGGAGGAAATCCACAGCAAGAGTCAGATGAGAATGGGACTAGTGGCCTGAAGAAAAATATGAGTAAATTGCAGTAGAAGCTTCAAGCAGAATCTCTTTCGCTAGAATCAGCACCTCAGGACAACAAATGCAATTTAAAAAATTATCAGGAAAATGAACAAACAAAAAAAAAGAAAGGGGAGTTGGAGCACTCAGAGGAAAGCTTGATAAAACATCAGTGTCCTGATGTGAGCAGCTGTGAGTTTTCTGCTCAATAGATAATATCCTAGGCTCCTTTAAACTGACCAAGAGCAATCAGAAAGTTACTGTCCAGGAAGTGTGTTTCAAACTACAAGCTTTTAATTGTCAAATCCATACTAGTAGTCCTTCAGAATTGTTTGTCCTGTACTGCAGTCTGTTCTAAGCTATGAAATAAACAGGACTTTGACAATATATTACTTTCCTGTCTTGTCTTACCATCTGAGAGGCATGGAAGGCCAGGAAAGTAATACCTCAGAACAGCTGGGGAACCACTTGCAAAGAGTAACATTCCATTCATATCACATTTCTAGAGGGTTTCTGCACTTCTTCACCCTCATCTCTTCCAGGTGAAGAGACAAACAACAGGAAAAAAGGATGCAAAGGCACAGTCTAACAAATTTTCTTTATTTATTTTAAACAAGTTTTTAGTGGAGAAAAAGAAAAGGCAAGAAGACTAATATGATTTTATTTTAGTGATTCAGGAGGAGTTGTGACCTAGAAGGTCAACTAAATCCTAAGCTATATACAATGATCATTTCTGGACAGCCCTGACCAAATCAACTGATGCCTGTCCACTGCATTCCCTGTAATTGCAGCTTCACGGTAAATGGATGCCCACCATTGAATGTAAAAGTTTTGAGGCATGGAAAGCAACACAGAAACATACTAATTTCCTGCTAAGTACATCACTGGAAAGCACCTAAAGTAACAGGTGCAGCCTTAAGGATAGAACTGAATTTTTAAAGTCAAAGAATTCTGCCTCATATATGAAATATAACACATTTTATCCAAGAATTACAGTCCTATATTTGGAACAAAAGTTAACAGGAGAGGTATCTGAAAATAAAAATAAAAAGCAAGCACCACTTCTTGATATTGCAGTAGCAGAATTGCGTGAGATAACTTTTCACCCTTACAAAGAGTTCCTGTCTTAAGATGAAAGTTTCCATAGATGTATTTTGGACTTCTCACTAGCAATCGATTTATGCAACTTTTATACTTATTCTGTACATTAATGAACTAACAGCCAATCTCACTGTAATTTAAGATGAGCACCAAGTGGAGAGCAGACTTCCTTCCTTATTAAAGGATTTTGTCAAATGACTAATACAGTAGACACACTTCGAAACCCAGTAGTGGTACTGAAGATTGTAACAGACTTGCCTAAGAAATTAGCTGATGGTAATTGGATTCATTATTACATTATTGACAAACATTCTAATTTCTTAGAAGTTATCTCTTTCATTTCAGTGTATTCAATTTAATAAAATCAGACCTGGTATGTTCAGGGATATGAGATCCACCATTTTGTGGTTTCTTTTTTCCTCTATCCCTGCTTCTGCACAGGCTCTATGAGAGCAGACTTTTTGATCTGTGAACTGGGAAGGGAGATCAGAAACACAGTATCTTAAGAATAAGACAGAGACTACTGAAACAACGCCATCCCTCACAATACAGAGTAATATCAGGTCATGTTTCTAGTCTTACAACTGTCACCTATTAAGAAACCTGGTGAGACAATGCTGGAACTGACAGAACACAAATTCAGCAGGCGTTGGTAGAACCCATAGGTGGTGATGTCTCTCTAAGATGTCAAAACTGGAATGATACCTTAATAAGTCACTCTCACTCACTATTTTCTTTTTTATTTTTTTTGGTGAGGGGTAGTTGTTCAAAGAACCAGGCCATTCACAAACTAAAAATGAGGAAAAGGATGTTTCAGCTGAGTCCCACACATCCACAAACAAGAGAGACTTTCACTACTTTCACTATAACACTTGAACATCTCCTCAGAAACAAGATTATTGATACCAGAATAGACCCAGTCAGTGCCCTTTGGTTTCCTTAATCATTCATTGTCATTCCTCCTAACTTATGTCATGTGCCAGCATTAGCTCAGTCTCCTATAAACTACAAACTCCCCAAATCTAATGCCCCCAAATCTAAAATAATTCGCAATAGATCATAACATCCCGTTCTATATTCAAATGGTGGTTGTCTTCTGTGAAATTTGCACTTGCTTTAAGTCAACTATCACTGACACTTCAGCTGCCTTTGTTGGAGAAGACTAGCCAAAGGTCCTCAGTGGCCTTGTTTGTCTGAATATATGTATATATATATACATAATTTCTCCGGAAAGGTAGAGATGAGTTAGAAAAGATGGCAAATTTATTTACAGTAGTCAGGACAAATTGGAATATTGAATAACTCAGAGAAAGAGGAAAGAACTAGATGAATGCACAACAAAATGGCCAATGACGTTTGTAGTTATGTAATCTGGAAAGGAAAAATACATGCATTACAGGGATATAAATGCTTACATACATGTTGAAATATGTATATGAATGCATGCAATTGTATGTGAAAACAACAATATGAAAACAAAACACAACAAACCAGCCCAAGCTTTGCCATGATGACCATCCAGAGGGCTTGGCAGCAACCATTGCAGGCCTGTGTTCCACCCAACACCTTCAGTCACAGATAGAATGATTTTTTTTCCTCTGACAGTAAATCCCAGATATAGTTCATAGAATATAAACCACAAAATTTAAAAACAGAAAAAACAAACAAACAAAAAAAAAACCCACACACTTTTCTACATGGTATATAGTAAAACTGTGGAGCTTTTTGCCAAAAAAAAATTCCCAGACAAGAAGTTAACCAGATTTAAAAGGAATAGGACATGCATGGGTCATGGAAACATTCAGATTATGCTGACTTTTTTTCTTTTTTTTTTAATAATCATAGAATAGATTGCTACCTTCCTAAATACTCATCCCCAAGCACCAGTAACATGTTGTGAAGTTATAGACAGCCTTTCAACATCAAATTGTCCTATGTAACTCTTCAGACAAATTTTCTTGAAGGAAAGTCCAAAGTCCCACTTGCTTTGAATTCTATCTACCTTTTTTGCCCGGATGAAGGTTAAGCATTATACTGACTATGACACCCAGCCTGATATAATACCATGTGATGCCTTTCTAGAGAGCCCAGAAACAGGCTGAATCACAATATAGGTTCAGGTCTGACAGTGCATAATCTTCTCATCCCCAACTTTTTTCAAAGTGCTTTCATTGCGATTTTTTCACTAGTCCAGAGCAAAGCTCAGATACATTCCTACTCTCTCCACCAGTCACTGGAAAAGTTTTCTGACAGTAGCAGGAGTAGCTCTGTTGAAACATCTGTTGAAACTTGTAGAAAAATCCCCACTCAGTTCTACAGCAGAGGATGAGCACTCTGGTGTCCAAACACAACTTAAAAGAGTTGTGCAAACTTTTCAGTGGCCCAAGTTCTAGTCATTGGTGAGTTTTTCAGGTAAGAATGATAATTAATTATTCATGTCTTACAAGATTAAACTACTCTCTATTCATTACCCATGAAACGTGAGGAGAGCTATGGTGTTATTTGCTATGGTGTTATCAGGCAACAGAAGTCATTCTCAATGCTTCTGTAGGTCTCATTTTTCAAGGTACTGACCTCATCCTGAGGGATAGCAATTATCTTTGATATGAATAGATAACAAATGGAACTTTGAATTCAAAGAATAAATTGTTCAGCATCTTAAAAAAATGCACTTTTTGCAGCAAATTAATGATGGCATGTCTCCCTATCAATGACTTCCAGTATCTCTCCTGAGTGATCAGATGACTTCTAAAATTGGCTCTTCTTATGGAAAACCTATGTTTAGTCTGGTTAGTTCAACAAAATCATCTCGTTGCCTAGTCATTCTATTTGAAAATTATATAGTTGTAATTTGTTTTCATAGTCCAAAGTAGACTACGTTATGGACAAAGTTAGATGAGCCAGGCCTATCTTTGTTCCAAGTGAGACTCTTCATAGAGGAGTTTGCTCCATTTGAGCATCATTACACTTCAAATCCAGCCTTTTGTTTATTCAAGTTAAGCTGCTCAAATGTTCCCACCTTACAGGTTTATTTTTCTTAAAAAACGTCTCCAATGCCTGGTCTTCTCTACGGCAGGAAAATTGTTATAACATCCTGATAGTAAGGTCTGAGGGGCCAGAGGAAAGTGTCTGTCACAGATATTGCCTTTTTTCCAAACAAATATAGTAGTCACCAAAATATACAAAACTGTGCCATATAGACTTAGAGATGATTTGTGGAACATACACGTTTTGTGGCAAAGATTGAGATACATTTCTGTCCCCAAATATCCTATTTATCACCTTGTGGAAAAGCAAAATAGTAAAGCCCAATTATGTGGGGATTTAGGGTTTTTTTTTCTTTCTGTAAAAGATGTTTTTCTAAGATTGTCCCTGGTTTTAGTCTGTGGGGGTATTATTTCAAAAAGTCACTAAGCTTTGTCCTCAAGTGGGAATTAAGAACATGTAGGTAGTTTAGGGGGAAGCTTCTGAAAGTTCTCATGTAAAATTATTTCACAAACTGTCTGTGTGCCTTTTTGGGGCTATTGTAGCAGCTAAAATGTTCAAGAGAAAGTAGCAGGTTCTGCTCTACTTGGTTTGTAGTAGACTCTGTTCTATTTATTCTGCAAGAAAGAAACATAAAGCGAAACAAAATCATGCACAAGCTTTTACCAAAATTTTTCTAGAAGCTGGAAAAAGACAGGACACTGGACACAAAGATAGGTATTTTGGGTCTCTCTCCCTCTTCTGCAGCCCTTCTTACCATTCAGAACAAGGATGTTTTTTCATAGAATAAGTTGGGCTGAATATTCAATAGTAATGAGTCAGACTCCAGAACATCATAAGATTTACTTAAAAATCAGATTTTAAATATGACTATTTTTATGTTTACCTTCTGATCATTATAGACTCTGTCTTCTTGGATGATAAAAAGCTAGAATTGTTGCTAGTGTCTGATCTGCATTCCTTTTTTAACATGTACCTGAAGAAATGCTGAAGAAACTACTTTTATGACAAGTTGCAGCAGCCTTCTTTTAACAATATCAGGAGATGAAACATGCCTTTTAAATCCCACACAGATTTCTCCATATGTGAAACTATAAAGTTTTAGGGCCATGCCTTCAGGATGATCAGTAAATTTGGCCCTAGGTACTCAGAAAATCAACTAAGAGCTCTAAGTTGGTCGTTACAGTCAGTGAATATCTTCCTCATGCATAGCAAAATCTCTTACCATAAAAGGGCAGGAAATAGCACTTCCTTCTGGACTGGGCCAAAGTTTGGGGGATAAAAAATAAACTTCAAGATACACTTTCTGATCTGCCTTCTCAGACATCACACCATTAATATATGTGTATCTATATTTCCTTTTAAAAAATCTAAAATTCTGACTCACTCTGAGGACAGGATTTGAAGAGATCTAAAGAGAACCAGAATTTGAAGGATGTAAAACATGAGGGAAAAATGTGTGACCACATGATTCTTAGGATTAAGGTATTAGCTTCCCAATCAGGAAGTATGTCCTCTGTTCCACATACAGGCACTGTGTGATCCTGGGCAAGTGATTTAAGGCTGAGATGTATTTTTTAGGTTCGGTCTTAGGTACAGCACAGTAGTCTGTTCCACTCTTTTTTTCCGACGTACTCCAAGAAGGTCCTATAGCGGGCACAAGCGGGCATTATAAATACGGATAGCTGGATAGCAAGTCAGGAGGAATCTACCAACTTTTTTGTAGGGTGCTTTATGCTTAGAAAAGCAAAATGCTGAAAAAAAGCAAAAGAAAAAGCAATAATTCAGTTACAGGAAATAAAGGATCTGCAGGTAGTACTATACTACTGTTGCTGCACTGGGCTGCTAAGGAGCATGCAAGACAATCTACCTAAATTTGCCCTATTTAAAGTGCAATAGTGAAGAGCTGATCTTTCTTTAAACTCTTCCCGCCAATTCCTCCAACAACTCCAATCACTTCTCTTCAATGCAGTAGAAATGAACATGAGCCTTAAGTTACTCACTTTGCTTCCAGTTGTAAAACACTAGGATGGCATGAAATGGACCTTGATGAATATGACCCCAATCTTATTTAAGCCAAAGAGAAGGAACTCTTTATATATCTAACTATGCAAGTCATTAACTGTCTTATTTCTAAATACAAGGCTACTTGTCTTTGTTATTGTGCAAACCTCATCTAATCATTATTTGCTACACTTCAGAGAGGAAGTCTATGAACACAACCCAGTTTATAATGCGTTTCATTCATTATGTCTTAGTCCTGTAGACTGAGTTAGGGGAGCTAATGTCATAACTTGTACATAAGAAAAGGGATATTAATTTAGGTCTTTCTTTCCACTGTGCAGCTTCTACCTTTACAAAAGTTGTAAGGAATATTTTTATCCAGTCTGATTTCTTTTTTGACAAATTTGGTTGAAATTGGAGAATTAGCGCAAAAAGTTATTGATGAACAAAATAGAATGATCGAAAAAAAAGCCAACTTTGCCTCCCAGGAAACCATCAAATACTTTTACTAAGTGTTTCAGAGCAAAGTCAGTTCAGTTCATCATCCTGTTTTGTACAAAAACCAGCATAAACTTTCTGCAGTGTCCTGCACAGCAGCTACAGACCACCACCACCAAATGATATGCCCAAATAGGCTTCCTTTTAGGGCCATCATTAAGCCACCATGTAACAGTGTGGGGACCATCCCTGACATGAGTGTGCCTGGAGCTTGTCTGTCGAAGCCAGACCATGCACTCCACAGCAGAGGTCAACATGCAGCACCAAGCACAGCCATAGCCACATAGGCTTGTTCACATGCAAGCCTAAGTTAGGCAGAAGAGAGGTAATGCTGAAAAAGAACATTCTGGATGCAGCAAGACACTGCTGGTCAGCACCTTATGTTGAGCACAAAGTCCAGCTGGAGCAGCAAGGTTGTGCTATTCATGGAGAGCTGCTTTGCCTTTCCAACAGCTTCAAGTTCCCGCTGTGATCCAAACTCAATGGAGCCAACAGCTCATCAGGAGCTAGCCAAACTTTTTTTCAGAGAGCATTGATATTGTTCCCATGTCCAGCACTGGTTTTACCCATGTGCAACTCTCTTCACTTAAGGCAGGCTGCTTCACTACAATGCTGAAGTACAGGTGATGGTGCAATACTAATTTCTGTGATCTGCAGAGCATGAACAAATGTAACCATTTGTTAACAAGGCATTTACTCTGACGACACAGTTAAAATGAATGCACTGCAAAGCCTATAAAAGTTATTTACTTGCATAGCATTATTTAATCAGTATATTAATTGTCCAAACACTACTATCTCCCTCCAAAATGGGAATCTGCAGACTT
>JAUBNY010000926.1:1978961-1993542 GCA_032275445.1 Crypturellus soui
TTGCATAGCATTATTTAATCAGTATATTAATTGTCCAAACACTACTATCTCCCTCCAAAATGGGAATCTGCAGACTTGATTCTTGGCATGTCAACCCAGCTCTGTGTCCTTTTTGTCTCTGTCACGTCAGCAACAAACTGGAAGGAACAGGCATGAATTAGGGCAAGAGATTTGTCTGAAGGAAGGACTTTATTTATTTATTTAGCTGCTATCACAGTCAAATCTTGGAAAATCCTTTTTGCCAGGGCCTATTGCTATAACTGTTCCACTGGGAAGAAGACGCAAAATTGCTTATCATGTGGTCAGGAAGGGGAATCAGATGCATCCTAACCGAGTAAGAACCTACTGGAATTCTCTCCTGTCCTTTTCTTAAATTTAGAAGGCCTTAAGAAGACCTGAGTGGACAGACTTTGTCAGTAAACTTTCTTTTCAGTATATATGCCTGGGTCATATATTCAGCAGAGACTCTAAAACTTCTCAGAATCAGCCATTGGCAGCACTCCCAGGATATTTTTCCATTTGCACATATTTCTAAAAATGTCAATGCCAGTCTAACCATTCTCATCTGGGAAGCCCGACATCAGATGTATATTAGTTAGCCTGGGGTGGAGAAAAAAAAAATGATCCAAAATGCAAACTCCTTCTAAAAAGGAAAATACATTCAAAGTATGTTTCACTGGCTCCTACCTCTAAACTTTATGCACATAACATAAGGCAATTTTACACTGTTACCCCCCAACAATTAAATTAGAAAAGTCAAACAAGATAAGGATATGGGTGTGGATGATGGATGTGGATGGTATGTGAGGTTTTTATTCAGATGTGATTCATATATACTGGATTCAATAACAGACAAAAGAAGTCATGCGCAGGGTCTTAGAAGCCATGCTTACATTGCCATCCTGGAATTAAAACCAGACAGCTAAACAAGAGTACATCTGGCTGTGGTAAAATTTCCCCAGAGAAGAAACAAAAAGCTTGAGCCTTTTGTTTTTGTCATCAGCTTCAAATTATTTTCTGTTACAAATTTGGATCCTTCACACACCTTACCAGAATCACCTGCATTGCTTGGGAAAGTGTAGACATACAAGACGTGTTACCCTACCATTCTTCAAGGTGAGTTTGGGCTCAGGATTTTATCTCCATACTCTCTTCATCTGTCATATGTCTTCTGAATGCTATCACTATAAAAGAGATCCCTATGTAATCAGGTCTGATAAGACTCAAGTGAAAAACACAGGTGAATTCAAGTGGAATTGTCAAGTCTGAGGAAGACTGTAATTACATCACTGCTTCTAGTGCTGTAGAAGGATTCCTGACTTCAGTAAGATTAATCACAGGATGAACAGAGAGGAGGACCAGCTCCTGATTTTTTTAAAAACATGTGTTTCACTGTTCATATCCACTGCAATAATAAGAAGACAATACACAAATAAAAGGTTTCATCAAACTTGCCAGTTTGTTCTTGTTCAGCTTGATCTAGTGATAGATTTGAGCTTTTCACATCCGAAATTCTGATATTTATTTATTTATTTATTTTTGCTGTAGTCACATAGGACATAACTCCCACTATAAGCAATCTTGACAAGTCATCTGCTGGAGGTAACGCCCCTCTGTAACAGAAACTTCTCAGTTAGCAAATGTCACAGCTCAGAATGTTTGTTTAATTTGCCAGCATCAGAAACACCTTCCATACTCAAAAGTCTTGTCCATACCATCTTTTCCTAGAATGATGCAAATCTCTGACAGATGAATGAGATGAAGAACAGAACTGAGTCATTAAGAGAAGTAGATCATATGAAAACTCTCTCCTCAAACCCTAAAAAAAATCCCTAGATATACTTACCTTTTCTTAGTGTTAGTCCCTCCTTCAGAGGGTCTTGGTTCTTGCCCTTTGTTAGGATTGCTGAGGCCACTAGATTCATAAAGCACTGCTGAGTTAAAGCTGCTGAGATCCCTGAATTACAGTGTCAAAGAATATTTCAAGTGGGAATTAACTTCTGGACGCTTGCTGACTTCTCAATATGACAAAACTGAAAAGAGTAACTGTTGGAAGTAGATTTCCCCTTAAGTTGCAGAAAAGCTCTAGTGATGGTCCACTTTTTGCCCTTCCTGTATGGCCCACTCTTCCTGCAGCACTAGAAGCAGTGACACAGTTACATGATCTCACAATAATTCTGCTTACAGTATTATGTCCAAAATCCCAATGCACTGCAAGGGAAACTTAGTGATGCTTTCATATCAGGCCTTACTTGGCACTTCTCTGGTTTTATTTCACATGATTTTAGAGAAGACCAAGTCATTTGGAAGTTAACAAGGCCCTAAAAGTACATATTTGTTTTGACTCTTCTTTAGTCCCTTCTCAAGGTGCAATTAATTTAGGACCAAATCATCCTCTTAACATATAAGCAAAGGGAAACAAACCTAAGCCTCTGTGTAAACACAATAGTCTGACAGAGAAATGCTTTCCCAATATCAGACCATGCAAACATCTGCAGAAAATCATTTAGATGTGATTGACTATCTCTTTGGAAAGAAAATGAGTGATGCTGGAATCTTGCCAGGTCTCATTCTGCCTCAATTTCTTTGCATGTAGGTAGGTAGGAGCATATCCCCCTCCCTATCTCCTGCTCACTCTTTTTTTTTTCATCTTAGTCTTCAACTATTTGATAGCATACGTGATAGCAAAAACAAAGGAAGTAGTTGGCCATCAGGACCTTAATTATATCACAATCCACAAAATACTGTTGTTGAAACAAAATGCCTAGCCAATGGTAAGGCTGTGCAAACAGGAGGGTGATGGACAAAATTCTGCTTTCAGTGTCAGATTTGCCTGCGCCCTTCCATTCTAATTCAGAAAGTTGGGGGCTTTCTATGGTTAGTTTTGGTAGAGTTGCATAAGTATGAGTGTAGGTGGATACAGAATTTGATTATTGCTTTATTAAATCATTATTTCATTATTAGATCATTATTTTGCTACTTACTGGGATTTACTCAGGACTGTGTAAAGACACCCATGTCATTGGAGAAATAATTCTGCTCAGTCAATGAGAATCTATTATTGTGTAAGATCAGAAGGTACCAGGAGAGGTAATATATAAAGCTTCTAGAATTCCCCAGGAAATTGTACCTATCTCCATCTTTTTAGTTAGATGAAGCCTGAAAGCCTGAAAGCCTGAAAGCAAGATGCCTCAGTAGCAACTGAGCAGGGCAGCCTCATTGCCAATGTACAAAGCACAATCCTCAGCCCTAGAGGAGAATAGTTATGACTGAGAAAAACTGAAAATGCAGAGAGCAACTGAAGCTGTATTTATTCTTCTTAATTAAAAAGCTCAATAAGAACATTCCTGAGCAATTAATTATAATCATTTTAGGGCCCTGAGAATGCTTGCAGCCTATACTAGATGATAGCTCTCTAATTAGGCATAATTTGGGAATATGCAGAGGCCAGGATCTCTGCCTATTAATCTGTTTTCTTAAGGGAAAGATTATGAACACAGGCTAGGCGCTCTCAGTACCACAAAATGGTCCTGGGCACATTTAATTTGCCAATACAGATGTAGTCAGGATGTCTAGAAGAATTCCTGCCTCCTGCTCAGTGGAATATCCAGCTTCCTTGTTAAGAACAGGACCTACCCCATTGTCCATTGGATATTTGCTCTCTTTCAGAACAATGGGGAAAAGAAAGATCACAGACAGAAGCAGTGGTTCTGAGCACTGTTGCTTTGAGTTCACCCAGGCATGAATAAAAATAGAGCTCAGGTCCTTAGGATAATGTTCTGAAAGAAAATCCCCCTGGGCATTTCTGGGAATGCAAAGCTAATAGAAAGTTGGACTAGTTATCTCTCTTCATTGTGCCCTAGGAATGTGTTTTAGAGATCAAAATTGAAAACTTATTTGCAGAGTCAGGTTTGACACACTGGCAATAAGATGTAACTACCTTATAGAGGCCAGCAGAGCTGCAAATTAAAAAAAAAAGAAGAGGAAAATGGCACACAAACTGGTACAAATACAGAATAAAGACCCATGCATTTCCAACAGTGGGGAATGTAAAAGATAGGCAGTGTTGATATTGTGCTGAGAAACTGCATTTGGAATTACTTGTTTAAATCCATAGGGGAGTCCAAAGAAGCTATGCAAATTATGCAAATATACATACTTGCAACAAAAATTCTCTTTATAAAGAGAGAATATGTAAACAAATCATCTTCAAGTCACTACTTAATAACAGCTGAGGGACTGTCCTGGATTACTCTTTTTTTTTCCCCAGGCCATTATATGTAAAATATAATACTAGCTGGGAATTAAAAAATACCAAATAAGGACACTAGGACTCTAAGTGAAATTACTAAATCACATGAATAAGAAAGCACTGTAAGATATAAGCTACATGTGTATAAATGCTATGTTTTTTTAATAAATTAGTATTTATCCTTGTAACTTCTAATTTCAATTAATTCTTTAGCTATATCACTCTTAGAACCACTTTTCGCTGACTGCAATTATCACAATGCTTCTTATTGCATATGAGTAAACATAATATTACTGATATAGTATGCATATTTTTTACAATATTTCATCATACAAATATAGGAGTATTTTCTGCCCAGTGGTCCACAGGTAGTTGCTAGAGAATCTCTCTGTATATTTTTAAATGAGCTGACACACAAACATCAAATAAAATGACCAGGTTTCATTGCTGAATATGAACACAGTTAAGTCCCAAATTAAGACAGTAACAGCCAAAATTCAAAAAGATGACATGGAGGACCAGGGAGAGGTTAATATTTGCAAAAAAGGAAGAAGAAAAACTTACTAATGGTATACTAAACAATATGTTTTAAAAATACATTGTGGTGCTGAATAATACATATGTATTTATTTTGAAGGTTTTTCAGGCTATAGTATTATATACACCTTTTCTATTTTGTTTTGTAAATATTTGTAGCTAATTTATCTGACTTTGTAGCTAATTTAGCTGGAGGTGAAGCTGGTGGTCACACAGAAACAGCTAAAGCAGCACCAAAGGCAAGGATATCCTGTCACAGATTTAGCTCACAGTTTCCCTGCTGCATTTCAGCCCCAAACAGGATCAACCTTAAAGAGAAAAACCTTTCCAACATCGATTGCCATGTAACATAACTGACCCCAACATTTAGGCAATATGCGATGCTGAAGTCTCGATTAGCTCTTTAAAGCTCTCCCTTTATTACTATAAAATACAGCAGCAATCTGCCTGCAGGTCCTCATCACATATCATTATTTGTCATGACATGTTGCTGAAATACACAAACAAATCTCATTCTTCACTACAGTGAAGAAGCAATGCTGCAATTTTAAACAGTTTCCATGTTTTGCCTTGGAACAGAACATACTGATGTGTTTCAAAGCTGTTTGCACACACACATATGATAAAGGAGGTAGAGAAAGAGATATCATACTCCTTTCATTATCTAATTTAAGGCAAACAGCAACACACAGAGAATCTTTTTCAGAGCAGTGCTCAGTGTATTGCAAGCCAACAGCCTCTCCTCACCACCACCACCACCAAGGGATAGCCAGAGGGAGACATGTTTACAGCACAAGGAGCCAAAGAAGAGCTAGGGAAAGTATAATTTTCCTTTGACACAGTGCAAATAAAAAGAGCACACAAAAGATGGATTTATTCATGCAGCTTGAAGCAGCATTAACTGTCCCTCTCTACTCAGTGACCCCACCAGATGAGTCACCTTGCACAGAGGCTGACTTACAGTCCATGCCCGCAGAGCTGCCAAGGGCTGTATTACCACGGCTGGGAGGGTGGCAGAAGACCAGAAAGGAAATTAAGGGGGTACAGCTTTGCTCCCTTACTTCCCACTTTCTCCTTTTGATGGCCCTTCACTTCAGATGTTCTACCAGCTAAGCCCACTCATGATTGTGCCTCAGCCTAGCTCGCTCGCTCTGAAAAAATGTACAATCCTGTTTTCCACAGTCTTTCCTCTTACTTTGTCTTGTATAGAGGATTATTGTAGCATTGTTTATAAAGTATTTGGAGATGAATGGTGTTATATAACTGGTAGTTACTGTCTTATCATTTTTAGGATGATGGTAGATTACCATGTGAATGCAGTCTCCCCTTGGGGTCTGGCAGTGTAAAATAAACTCAGTGACCCAAAAGAATATTCAGTTCAGCTCTCCTAAGGAGGAAGGTATGGTCCATTAGTAGACAGTTGCTGGAAAGTGCAGTTACATTCTTATTTAGGCCAAAGCTGCAATTCTTTGCAAGCCGCTGCAGACATTACCGTTACCTGCTTGGAAAGGGTCATTCCAAGAGGACTCATAGAGTAATACACTCCTTTGACTAAAAGAAACTGGTACTCTGATTCCAGTGTCCTGCAGCATCACTTATTTTTAGGCTCACAAAACATTTCAGGCACCTAATTGTTTCCACCAAAGTCCGATGTGAACTGATGGGTCTAAGTTTTCAATAGGGCACATAGTTCATCTTTAAGCACCACTCTCAAACAACAATGTGCATGCTGAATAATGCCGAGGATGTGCTGAGGCTGTAAGTACATGCTAAATGCTTTGCTGAATGGTGGTGTAACCATGCTTCTGGTTCCATTACTCAGTGTCTGGCAGCAAACGCTCTCTTTAGAAAGCAAATCCTTTACTGCCTTATAAGCCAACAGAAATTATAAATCCTTGTAAAGCAGTTATCAGAGCTGAGTTCAAACTGCACTTGACAACTGTTAAGAAAGCCAAGCCAAACAAGTGTATTTAAACATATTTGAGAATAATTTGTTTTCTTTCTATTGCAAAGTTATTTTGATTATTATAGAACAACAAAAAAATGTTCAAATTGAAGGCTGAGGAATGATTTGACAAGCTTCAATACAAGCCTGTGCAGAAATGTTTTTTTCTCACAGAGTTCGACCTTGATTGAGCAGAGATCTCATTCCTTCACCCCAGTTTCAGCAAAGTGCTAACAGAGCTGAAATTTGGAACCAAGAACTGACTTTTGCCAGATGGTTCCAGTGGAAGGTTAAGGGCCCCCAGCATCTCTCAAGACCTAGACTTGCACATGTCTGCAAATGCAGAGTAAGGTTCAACAAGCAGATATGACAATTTAACAGTTCACTGACAGTGAAAGCAGAAGATCTCCTGTCTCCACTGCTTGCTAACCTCCCTGCCTCAGCTCCACAGATCTTTTCCCCATCATTCTTGCACTGGCTCTTACACTTACTTGCTTTCTGCAAGACAATTATTCAACCTATGAATATGACAGAAAACTCTCCACTTTGTTGTTGTTGTTGGGGTAGTTTTCTACCAGATTTGTGAGCCCAAGCACCTCCTGAAAGAGGAGTAAGTACCTGCATGCGTGCTTACACAAGGACAGACCCATCCAAGGTAAGCAATAGAAGGAAACATAATGGGAGGAAGAAGACCAAAAGGGAAGGAGATAGACTAGACCTTCCCTCTCCATTCCCAATGGGCTTTTCAGATCAGCTCTACCTACTCTCCATAAGCTCCAACTTTTCTTCCATACATTAGTTTTATGCCAGTGTTACTCCACTGGCTGCGATAATTAGTATCACGTTTCATTTTCACTGCGTTAATATTCAGAGACCCTGGCCAGTTGCAGATTTCCACTATTATGATTCCTGCTCTGAAGCACTGACAGTTTAATTCAGCACACTGCACAACTGGGAGAGCAGTAGGTGATCAATGGTCATGAAGGGAGAGACATAATACTTACACAACACATGGCCAAAGCTAGATCCTGCAAGCCTCACTGAATCATTTAGGATTGATTCAGTTGTTAGATGAGTTTAATCAGCTAAAGTCAATTAAACTAAATTGCCTGATTAAAAAAAAAATCACTTTAATTCTATCGATCTGGATTTTTAAATCTGCACATTGCATCAGTTGTTTGCTTCATTTGACATTTATTCTCACCAAATAGCTAATTCTGCACTTCATCCTGAGAAAAAACCTCCTCCTAAACCAAAGAGGAGATTTGCCTATGTGTAGAGTGCAGTAAGACTTACACTTTAGTCCTGCTGCGGTTTCAGCATATTGCCACATTAGTCCCCATCTAAATAAGCAAACAAAGTAGCCATGAAAACAAACATCTGCAATTAATGTGAAGAACTCTGCACTCTGTTGTCCCTTCCTCTTCCCCCAAGCTTTAGACCAAGCCCTGTGTGATCATTTTTCTCTGTAGATGCATTTTTATCTACATGCATCTACATAGATGCATAAAAAATATACTTGCCCAGCACTTACTATGATGTTTTACTGAATAGGAAGGAAAAATATCTTTCATTCTTCCATTGTTATTATTGAAAGTCATGGTAAAGGACAGGTAAGCAAGATTTGTGTCTGGGCTACAGAATGTTACAAGAGTATTGTGCAAGGCTGATTTAAATTTACCATATTGCATATATATCTCATGTTTTGTCTATATTTCATCTCATATCTGGCATAAATTAGTATTTAAATTGTAAATTATAAATTTACAAGGACATTAGAAAGATAGATAAAAACAAACCTTGACTGTTGACAAACAAGAGTTCACTTTCTAGCAGAATATTCTTGCTGTGCCACAATACTCAGTAAAGGCAGGAAACAACCTTTGACAAGAGAAGGGAAGTTCGAGGAAAACAAAAAATAAGAGAGAGATGTCCTTTGGGGAAAAAAAAAAGATAATAAAGCTTTTTTCATTTTTTACAAGAAAGTTTGTGTTACTGTTGACTTGGAAGCTGCACAGTTTTGTGTTATCAAGATGAAGATTATTTGGCATTTATCTTTCTGAAACATTTTAACTGTAAAATCCACAGCAATGAAAAGGTTTTGTTTGGAAATAAAAGAAAGTAGAGACATGTAATGATGAGAGCTGATGTTTTCCATCTCAGTAAAAGACATAAGCCACAGCATGTCATGTTAGACTCTTAAAGTGCCATCCATTCCCAGTCTACGATAATTAAAAACCATGAACTGTATAAACAAATGGCAAAGAGGCCTCTAATACATATGCCAAAGAAATCTGAAGTGTACAACAAAAACAAAAAATTGTAGATACTGCACTCATAATTAGCTTTCAGGTTATATCTATCCACCTCCTATTTTGTTTTTAATCTGTTGTGCACTTGGATCAAAATTAGTGATGTAAAACAAGAGCCTTTTTCTTTCAGTCTCAAAAAATTACTGAAGGTATAAAAGCGTAAATCTAAAAAAAAAGGAAAATCTGTTATTAAAAAAGCTGCACACACTTTTCTCAGAGAGAACCCATGAGACTGAATTATTTAGAAATTTTGAAATAGTAACATAATAAAATTGCTTTAACATAAGTATATTTACAATATTTAATAATTTCAATAATAATTTACTTTAATAAGTATATTTACAATATTTAATAAGTTAAGGCTCACAAGAAACTAACATCTCATTGACAACTAAGGTTTTCTCCTATAGGGTTAAAAGCATCAAATTCACTTCACATACTAAACAACCAGATCTGTACTGATCATAAGTGAAAAATTCTGAAAGTGCTGATAGGCTAATGCTCCTAGTGTTCTAGTGAAATCCTATTTCACAGGAATAAGAAATCCCCTTTCACACATAAATAAAGTTATACAAATATAAAATATTTTGGAATAATTTCATCTTGAAACTACAGTACAAAGTCTTAACCGCCTACCCTTAAGTCCATTCACTCTTCACACACACATCCTCTCAGTTCTTTAATACTAAACTTGGAGCAAAAAAAAATGGTTACAAATGACTCATTTAAAATCAAACATTTGCTAAAATAAGTGACTACACATTAGGTTTGCATTGTCATAATTTACCAGCTCCTGCATCATGGAATGTAGATTATTATTAGTCTATTTTAAAAATAGCTGATCTTTTGTGTCATGGAATAAGAATATAAAAACATTTATTCCTGGAGGTCTGCTCAGGACAGTGATCAATTTATAAAATATAGCTTAATTTAAAATACTAAGTGATACCAAAGAATAATATTAGTAGTAAGGTTTCACATCAGCAAATCCTTCTGCATCTCTGAACTTACTCTCCTTTCCTTACAGATCTGTTTCCCTGTTGGTGTCCAGACAGAGTGCATAGAGAGATTTTCTGAGATCTACATTACTTTTGGCTTTGATACTGGTTTTCTCTAAAGAATTAGTACCATTGTTGAACTCCTCACTGTTTTCCAAGTGCACAACAGATTTGTTCAATGAGTTTTTACTGGATCTTCTTTTTGCATCTCCTCCAGCTGTGCTACCCTGAGCACTGTTTTGTTCATCCTTGAGAATAGCTTGCTCTTCATGATCAGTCTCACGGTGGTAGAAGTAGTTGAAGTTAGATACAATGACAGGGACAGGCAGGGCGATGGTGAGTACGCCAGCAATGGCACACAAAGAACCTACAATCTTGCCCCCGACTGTGACAGGTCGCATGTCCCCATAGCCCACAGTGGTCATGGTCACTACTGCCCACCAAAAAGCATCAGGGATGCTGGAGAAATGAGACTCAGGGTCATCAGCCTCAGCAAAATAGACAGCGCTGGAGAAGAGGATCACCCCAATGAAGAGGAAGAAGATGAGGAGGCCCAGTTCCCTCATGCTGGCTTTCAAAGTCTGTCCCAAGATCTGCAGCCCCTTGGAGTGCCTGGAGAGCTTGAAGATCCTGAAGACTCTGACAAGCCGGATGACTCTGAGAATGGCCAAGGACATGGCTTGCTGCTGGCCACTGCCTCCATTGCTACTGCTAGTTCCAGGCTGCTGCTGCTCATGCGCGAGCTCAGTGCCCAGGGTGATGAAGTAGGGGATGATTGCAACAATGTCAATGATGTTCATGATATTGCGGGAAAACTCAGGCTTGCTGGGGCAGGCAAAGAAGCGAACAAGTAGTTCAAAGGTAAACCAGATCACACAGGTGGTCTCAATGATGAAGAAGGGGTCAGAGAGGCTGCTGGGTGACTGCATGGATGGGGAGTCCCTGATTGTGCCATTCAAGGCTCTGTTTTGTGGAGGCAGGGGCATGGGCATCTCCCTCTCATCTCTGAATTCAGGCAAGGTCTCCAGACAGAAGGTGATGATGGAAATGAGGATCACCAACACAGAGACAATGGCAATAGCCCTGGCTGAGCTGGAGCTCTCAGGGTACTCAAAGATGAGCCAGACCTGGCGCTGGAACTCATTGCAGGGCAGGGGCTTCTCCTCCTCCTTGATGAAGCCTTCATCCTCCCGAAACCGCTCCATGGCCTCCTCACCCAGCTGGTAGAAGCGAATCTCGTCAGCAAAGACATCAATGGAGACATTGACAGGCCGTCGGAGCTTGCCCCCAGACTGGTAGAAATAAAGGATCCCATCAAAGCTGGGCCGGTTCCGGTCAAAGAAGTACTCATTACGAAGCGGGTCAAAGTAGTGCATGCGCTTATCCGGATCACCCAGAAGCGTGTCAGGGAACTGGTTGAGGGTGCCTAGCTGTGTCTCGAAGCGTAGCCCCGAGATGTTGATCAGCACCCGCTGGTGATGCATGGCACCCCTGCTCACTGCTCCCTCCTCCTCTTGCTCGTTCTCCTCTTCCTCCTCACCGGCCGCCGCCATAGCCATGCCCAGACGATGTCCACCTTCCTCCGGGGAGCCCATTTCGGCCGCGCTGGGGCACGGGCTGCGCTGCTGCCACGGAGGGGGAGGCAGTGGCGAGACACTGCGCGATTCCCACCCGTCGGGGCCGCCTCCGCGAGGTGCAGACGGCAGTCGCTGCCGCTCCTCTTCGGTCGTCGGCGGCGAGGCGCCCTCTTTGCCGTCGCTCAGGCGCGGTGCGGCGACATTGACAATCCGGAGCAGGTCGCCCCGGCGGCGAGCCCGGGCACTGCCGCCGCCGGCCACAGCATCCTCGCCGGCCGCGATGGCCGTGGCTCCGCCGTTCTCCAGAGTCACCAGCGCGATCTCCATGGGCAGTGGGGGCAACAGCGGGAGGTGGCGGCGGGCATGCTGCACTGTGCTCAGCTCCTCTCCTCAGCGCGACGCGTCCTAAGCCGCCTCTGCGCTCGGTGTACGGCGGCGCGCGGCTGAGCGGAGTGCACAGGAGCCACACGGGAACCCGGATATTGTCGCGCGGACATTTATTAGCGCTTGACGTCAAGGAGGATCCCAGCTCCTCCGCGCCCCCGCTGCTAGCAGGCCGAATTCCCCCTCCTCCCTCCCTCTACCAGGCTGTGGCATCCCACCCCGCCGGACGACTTCCGCAGGGGCTCCCATGCGGAGCTCTTGTACACAGCCCAGCGCGACATGGGAGCCGCAGCACATCCTCAGAAGTGCCGCGGAGGGGCTGCGCCAGGAAGGGGGGCGGCCAAGCCCCGCCGCGATGTGCGGTGACGATGCCGGGTGGGCACGGTATGACCGCATACGCGCGCTGCCGCCATCCCTCTGCCTGCCCCCGATTCCGCACCGCAGCCGGGGATCACCGCTCGGCCCCATGCATGGTTAAAAAGAATGGGCCGTCGCAGGGAGGACTCTGGTGATAACCCCCACTTACCGGTAATGATAATGAGTCATAATCGGTGCAGTGAAAGCTCCGGGAATTCACTGGGCCTCTTCATTCCTCTCCTGCCCCACATAATCGGAACAAAGAAAGGGTTGGAGTGAGGAGAGGAAGTTTCCTTTGTTTTGCTTTTCCTGACATGCTTGTTGTGATTTTGTTGAAGCTCCAAAAGAAGCTTCTCAAGACAGGGAAAGACATAATCTTTCTATCAGGCTGTCTTCCTGCCTAACATTTTAGCATATCAAACCAGAAGCATGTTTTTCTTCCAGTGCGTTCTTAAATCCATATCCGAAGCTGATAAACTCCATAGTGTGCATTTTATTAAATAAAAGTGCTTGAACCAACTTTACATGATCACTTCAGTAATGGTTCAGTAATACAATGAATGCTAAGTTTTTTTTATTTATGTTCTATATTCAGATCCTGAGCTTGTCTATTTTATCGAAGGTCTGCAGGGAAATATGTGTACATATACAAATACTATGAGATTAAAACCTATAGACATACGTGTTTCCTTGAATATCTAAGTTTCCAAACAGAAACTATTGTAAAATATATTAAATCAACTGGAAAAGCATTTTTATTTCAGGTTTGCATCAGAGCAAGTAACATTCATACTGAATCCTTGCAATTGTACTCCTAGTTGCATCAGAGAGTTTATCTAGATTCATGGGGAGTAACAGGCTCTCACCTAATGGTAAATATTAGATCTGTGTGTGAAATATGCCCAAAGATATTAAAAACACTGCCAAATTACTCTCCATAATTATATAACATATGGATTGATGGGGAAATCATCATAATGGAGGGTTTCCCAGTGATACAGTCAAATTCAGTAATTTCCCTCTGAGAGCTGAGCACAGAATCATGGGTTTGTTATGCAGCTGTGCAGGTGAATACAGAATCTACTTTCCTCACATGAGCAATTCCTAGATTCAAAATTGCAGGTGTATTTTCTAGAACAGCCCTTTGAAAAATAATGGTTGTCTGATTTACAAGAACAGTTATTTATCTGGGTAATATATCATACCTGCAAAATGCAGTATAATTATCCTTAGGGACTGGCAAGCTCAATGACAGTAAACATGGACACCTATGCACTCCAACCAATAACAACTGCTCTGTTATCAGTGCATCTCAGGAATAATAACCTGAGGAAGAGCTTTCATGCTAGAAAATTAGCCTTTATTTTTTTTTCCAGTTCTGTCAGCCGTTCTAAAGTAAGTTATTCTAAAGTAAGTAACTCTAAAGTAAGAGTTTCCCTCTAAACCTTTCTTTGAAAAAACATTCATTTCAAGAGGAAACTTCTCTAGACATAACATAAAACTCCTGGAGGTGATGCCAGTCCAGAATTAATAAATTACAACTCAGGAACCATGATGTCCTTGAAAACACTGTGTACACAATTAGAGCCTACTCAGTGAGCATTTACTCTTTCATACTTCAAATATGCAACTGTGCTCTCTTTTGCACGTTAATATAGCCAATAACATATTAAATATGCTAAAACCTGTGCCTGCTCCGTCATCTCTGATTTTTTTTTTCATTCAAACTCCTGTTCCTGCACATGCATACACACTTATACCCATCCTCATCATTCCTTCATTATCAAGGGGGAGAGAGGCCACATTCTGCTATAGCCTGTAGCAATCCTTCTCAGATGCCTGGAAGAGATGATGCTGAATTTAAATTCTACCTTGATGAAAAAAGACTCTTTAGCTTACTTTTTGAATGTCATAGGATAGTGAATCTGCAGACAGATGGGCTTGTGCTAAAGTGCTAAGATAAGGAATCACATTCCTCTCTGAAAACCTTACTGAAAACCCCATGAAGATAATATGTATTTAATGTTACAGTAAATATTTGATATAGCAGTAAAATATAGCTACTCTGTAGAACAGTAGAAAACTATCACTTCATCTGCAGCTCTCTCAATGTTGTTAGATTTTCTCAATGTTCTTAAATTAGGAAAAAGTGGTTTATGGCGTGGAATTTTCGGTTCAGAGGAGGTCACAAGGAGGGCAATAGTGCAGACAAGCTTTGG
>JAUBNY010000926.1:2009412-2043201 GCA_032275445.1 Crypturellus soui
TTTAAACCCTGGGGGAAAAAGAAATCAGTTGAAATGAATTTTCACAAACACATTACATATAAGCAGAATATTTTATTGTTGATGTAAACTGACAAGAACTTTTTAAAAAGATCAATTAAGTATATTTTATTTTTTAAAACCCGCCTTATTCCTGGAGTATCCCCAATGGTAGTGTTGCAGCTGTTCACCAGCATGGCTGGCTGATGGATAGACATTATCAGTAACATGGTCCTTTGTTCCTGGCTCATGAAGAGGTGTCCTCAGATAGATAGATAGTTTTCAGTGCAACTTGTGCGCAAATCAACATACACAAAGGTTCTTGAGGCTTTCAGTTTCTGCAGAACCTCAATAGAAAAGATAATACTTCCTCCCCAGAAATACTATTTAGGCAATTCTGCATGACAAAGTTAATTGTTTTTTATTCCATCATTTGTCAAGAAAGGCAGGTATCTCAGGAACATAGATTTCATCCATAGATATAAACAATTCAAATATACACAAAACATGACAGTGAGCTTAGGTAAGTCAGTCAGAGAAGATTTGAAAGATTCCATGCTCAAAGTCTATTCTAAAACCTGAATATCTTACACGCATTGCTTGCATACTTACTATGAAGTAACTATCAGTAACAAAGACCTACAATAAAATAATTTTCAGTGCTTTTTCACAGTACAATGTTTGTCATTTGGTCCTTCAACTGCTGTTCCTTCTGAACAAAACTGTCCAACACATTACCAAAACAGACCTCTTTAATACTTGGAAAGATATAGAGTTGTGGATCATTTTAATCTAGATACCTAGCCTTCATCCTGATGATGCTCTCAGCATCACAGTAGGAATTTATCATCAGAGATGCCTATGCACTATGCACTTTGTGTGACCCTCTTACACATTTTATGAAATAAATATACTTTAGTATATGTATGAAGTCCAAAACCTAGAGGGTTCTAACTTCTTCTCTTGTAGTACTTTGTAGTGGCAAGCAATTTAGCTGCCTTTCTTACAAAGTAAGGTCTAAATTATTCATCCACCTCACAACTTTATTTTATATATTTATTGGCTTAAAAATGTTTCTTACTATTAAGAAAGCTATAACATTAAATTGAAGTCCTATTTTTTAATTTTCTAGACTTTAAAACATTATTATATTATAATTTCATCTGTCCACTGAATGAAGACCTGCAGGGTGGGAAAGTCTCAAATGCAATATCTTATTGTAGCTCATTCCCCCGGTATTACAAAGTCCTAAGACATATTCATTCCTTAATTTCATACAATGCCAATATGCAACAATAAATCTATCTGGAAAATATGGCTGATATGATAAGTTTACCAAACAAACAAGCTGTCCTTCAGTTCCTAGACTGCAGAGAATCATTGAGTACTATAGCAAAAAAATGAAAGACAAAACCAGTCCCTTCCTGCTGATGAAGCATGCATTACACTAAGCAGTAACAGCAGTCCTCAGGTTGGTCAAATGATATCTAGCCAATTACAGCACTCCAATTTTAACTACCTGCACCCATTTAATTTATCTGAATTCTCATGTTTTTTATGTATGTATTAATTACAAGCAGATATTTTAAATTACTTCCAACTTGTGTATGAAACTTATACTTCGGGCCACCAGATAAGGGATGAAATCAAATGAGCATTTACAGCATTAGTTTGTAGCATGCACTCCAAGTGGCCATGCAGCATGGGTGCTTCTTTACTGACAAGTTACATGTGGCATAGAGAATCTGGGAGTGCGAGAGGGGTTTCAATCAGATGCGGGTGTGAGAGGTACAGATGCCACAGTACAGGAACCAATGCCACCCCTCTCCCCACCTCCATTTTGCTTCCCCCTCCCCCCGCAAAAAGTCCAAGTCTCTCATATCTGCACTCTTGCTAGAAAAGGTTTACAGATGCTTAAGGGATAACATATCTCCTACAATGAGTGTGCCAAAGTCATGAGAAGTTCATGGATGACAAGATCAGATTATCAGCACTATTAGTGGATGAAATTCCTGTTTCTTCCTCACTGTCACTGCTCACTGGCAAGTCTGTGCTCCAAACAAATCTCTGAACTTTGGAAATGGCATCATAATGAGCATATCTGTGAAGAGAGTTAAATGCAATCTCACTCTACCTCACTGTGTTAATAATTACATTAGCATTTCTGCTAATGACAGAAAAAGTAACAGCTGTATTTCTGAGTACTCTCTCAATAATGGGTAACTTAATAATAACTGTTTTCACAGCAGCAGAATTTCCTACAGAATAAAAAATGAATCATTCAGTTAATATGCAATTACCAGTTCATACAAGTCCCTGGAGAAATACAATTAAGTGCATTTTTTTCAAGCAGATTTAAAGTTACAATCAGCAATGATCAACAGACTCTGAAACTACAGAAACATGGAATGGTTGAGGCTAGGACCTAAAGAGATCATGAAGTCTAACCACCCCTGCTCAAGAAGGCATACCTAGAGCACGTGACACAGGAACATAACGAGGCAGTTTTTGAATATCTCCAAGGAAGTAGACTCCACAACCTCTCTGGGCAGCCTGTTCCCGCACTCTGCCATCCTAGCAAGTAAAGTTCTTCCTCATATGGAGGTGGAAGCTCCTATGTTTGAATTTGTACCCATTACCCCTTATCCTCCCACTGGCCACCACCAAGAAGAATTTGGCCTCATCTTCTTTACATTCTCCTTTTAGGTATTTGTACATATCCCCTCTCAATTTTCTCTTTTCCAGGCTAAATAGGCCCAGCTCACTTAGTCTTTCCTCATATGATAGATGCTCCAGGCCCATAATTATCTTCATGACTCTATGCTAGACCTTCTCTGGAAGTTCCAAGTCCCTCTTGTACTGGGGAGCCCAGAACTGTATACAATACTCCAGATATGGCCTCACCAGAACTGAGTAGAGAGGGAGGATCATCGCCCCTCGACCTGCTGGCCACACTCCCCCTCATGCAGGCCTCCCATTGGCCTTCTTGGCCACAAGGCCACACTGCTGCCTCATGGTCAGCTTGTCAATCAGAACTCCTAAATTCCTCTCCATGATGTTACAGACACCCCTAATCTGTACTGGTGCCTGAGGTTATTCCTCCCTAAGTGAAGGACGCTGCGTTTGCTTTCATTGAACTTCATGACGTTCCCTCTCTGCCCAACTCTCCAACCTGTCCAGGTTCCTCTGAATTGCAGCATAGCCCTCTGGTGCGTCAGACCTTACCAAACCTAACCTATCCAGATTCTGAATTCTGATTTCTTTCTAATCCTCAAAATCTATGTGCATGGGAAAAAACAAAACAAAAACAAAAACAAAAACAAACACACTTATTTATAGTGAATAGGAGCCCATAAAGAAGAACTGTCAAACAGTATAAGGAAGAAGCTCCTTCTTGCTCAGAGATTCTCTGTGTGTATTGCCTCACTGATATACCATGCAACTAATTGCATAGACCTTGGAAGAATTAGCACAGATCACAGGAAAGAAAGCTTTGGTAGAGGTACTGAGGAGTCAGCCTCTGTGCATAGGACTTGAATAGTAGATACAGCAGCAGTACCTGTGTAAATCATGGCCTCAATAAAAACAAGAGCTTTAATTTTACCAGCATAGATTTGTCAGTGCAATTATTCTGAAAAAAAAAGTCTACAAAATATACACTGTGATCTCAGAAAAATCTATCATCCTCTCTATGCCTTATTCAAAACAAAAAGAAAAAATGCCTGTTTTACAGGAGCATGATGAAGGTGACCTACAGTTAGAGGATATTAATAACACTCATATTCAGCTAGTTTAGATGCAAGACCCAGATTGTCCCAGAGCTGTTTCTAGCTCTGATGCTGTTATTTTTGTGATCTTGAGCAACTATTTTCAGGTGGGAATCAACTTACAGCTTAAGACACCAAAATTTCAGTGTCTACATATATGTGTCTACATGTGGGTTAGTTTTCATTGTACTCATGGAACATCTAGGGACTGATTCACTTGTCCACGTGTAAGTATCTACTGACACTCAGAAAGGTCTAGGGTATCTTATCCAGCCTACACCTACTGCTCAGCTGGCAAAGAATTCCTGCAGATTTTGTGCAATATCTGAGAGTTCCACATGGATTGGATAACAGAATACTTTAAGACATCTCAAATGACTCTGCACAACTGATTGGAGTACTCGCTGCTTGTACTCTCACCTTTTGTCACTCTTGCTTTGCTTATATAATCTATTCTTTTAGGCAATAATTTTTTTTCATTATGTTTTTGTGGCAGGGGCTCAGTCTTGGTGTAGTAGCCTGAAATACCCATATTCACGTATGCATTCCTGAACAACTCACAGGCCTAAAGAACTCAGAAATCTGGTTTTCATCTCAAACTCTCCTAAGCAAAAGACATTATGATTTGCATTAGTATTGTTCTAAAGCTGATATGGCACTGGCCAGTGACCTGATAACAATTCCAAAGATCATTCAACAGCACCACAGAAACGGTGGAACTGATGAGCTTTCGTTTCGCTCTCATATTTCAATAAGATGGTGATTATCTCATCTGCCTCCGTATGTCCTGGTCTTAGACGGTGACTGCAGGACAATTGAGCAATTGCACAGAGAAATAGGATCCTCTAGACAGCTACTTTTTTGCAGTGACTTAGAGTCAATCTTAGAGAGACTTCTATACTTGCATATCTCTCTCCATTTGCTATAGAAGGAATTAGTGATGATGAACTCTGAATTAGGGCAGTAAAACTAGGTGTGATGCATCCCAACCCAGTGCCAGGAATATTGCTCTAGTCCTAGAGATTTGCAAAGTACACAAAATTAACCAGCTTCTTCAAAGACTTTGATATTAGCTACACATGGGATCCTGGTACCTGTCTCCAAAAAAGATCTTGTAGCATTTGCATATGCATTAGCTATGTACAGAACACACATTTTGTTGTTGTTACCATCATTCCAATACCCACATAATAAGCAGTTCAGTGCAGTATTTGTCTAATCCTAACCAAAACCAAGAAATACAAAATATTTATAAACATTATAAGACTTCATTGTTTCTTTCTTTTCTTTTTGAGAGAGGGAGAGTATTTTGTCTTCCATTTCACTTCATGCAAAACCAACAACAGAAAAATTAGCAAGGGATTCTGAGCAGCTCTTCCCATAAAAAGGAAAGCATGTGATACTAATGTATTTAATAGTGTAAATACTAATAGTAAATATTCCAGTCATATTAGGTGCTATTTCAAAGGCAAGCATAGACTTTGCATAGGGCACCTGC
Organism: Crypturellus soui; assembly: GCA_032275445.1. Lineage (NCBI taxonomy): Eukaryota > Metazoa > Chordata > Aves > Tinamiformes > Tinamidae > Crypturellus > Crypturellus soui. The sequence goes on from JAUBNY010000926.1 coordinate 2,014,675, forward strand.
AGGTGTCTGGGATCCCCACTGCAGCAGAGAGGACACTCTTGCAATTAAAATGCTGGTGTTAGAAGCAAATCACATACATTTGGTCTCTGACCCTGCTATTTTTTCCCCTTCTGACCTTAGACAAGCAGCATTGCTTGTGTCTAGCTGAGGGACTCATCCAATAAAAACAATATCTGTCTCACTACAGGGGTTGCAAACAAAAGCCCTTTGAAATCAGATGCAATGAATTAGTACATCAAAACTTGTTGCCTCATAGGCATTCTGAAAATTTTTAGATACAAATTCCTCTTCTAGTTCACCAGATACTGATCTCTCTTTTCTCTGTAAAGTCTACTTCAAATCAGTTCTGCCTAAATCTATTTACAATGCTATTGTGCATTCTTCCCTTTCTGCATTAGTCCCATGCCTGGAGAAACCTCCCCACAGAAATTTGTAAGTCTACTGCGTTACTCCTTTATGTCTTAAAGTCTTTCTCTAATAATGCCTGCACATCACTTAACTTGTAATAGTGAACAGACAACTGGCAAACCAGGAAGTCTCCATAACTCTAGCCACTTTATTTCCTGTTCTCCTTTTGCCTACTCCTTCCTTTATTCTGCCCATGTCTATGAAGACTTTGATCAAGTCTAGCATGAAGACTGCTGGCTCTGTAGGGTCCACTGCAGTGGAGACAACGTTTATTAAAGAAGCGATGGTAGCACTAAAAACTGAACATGCAAAATCCTCTTTTTCCTTTCAGTGATAATCTCATTTATATACTCCCAGCAGATACAAATATATACAGCAGATATTTATAGGAGCCCTTAAAAGAACAGTTCAACTTTCCAATGTCTAGTGATAAACTGCATAGCCAATAGGTAATACATAGTGTTTTGATCTCTGTCCTTCAGATACAATTACAGTTTGGGAAACAACAGATCTCTTTTTAAAATGACCCTTGCATTTTCAATTGCAAGAGGTATTTAGTTTTGTTATGACCCATCATTAATCTATATTTGTGCATGGCCTATATGAAACAGAAGGCTTTACCCTGAGTTAGTGTAACCCATGATGAAAGGCATGGTGTAGTGAAACTACTTGCTAGGGCAGCATGTCTTCCTTCAGGTGAAAGTGAATATTTGCTTACTGGGAAGGATTTCAACTGGATTTTGTATACTGTCATCATAGAAATGAAAGTAGCATAGAGGAAAATAATATTCCCCCATATAGATTTAGGTGTATTTACATATAAATATATAGAGGTATACATACATTTATATACTTAATTTACCACAGAAAGAGGCTGCAATTAGGACTCCAGTCCTGGCATACTTTCCAAGTTCATAGTGAATCTGCACTAAGTAGCTTGGAACTTGATAGAGGTCTGCTGATTTGTCTGGGACTGAAGAAGGTCCTGTGCCCTAGTGGCCCTTCAGTGATTTAGGAGACACTTTTCCATATACCAGTATAAGAAAACCACTCTTAACAATAGCGTACATTCCTAACTGGAAGCTGACACACTACTCTCTGGAGAGAAAAAAAATGCTGAAAAAAAGGACTATTTTGAATATGCAGATCACATAACTCCTGTCTCACTTGTCTGCTAAAAAAAAAATTGGGTGCTGTACAATTCATTCCCTTATGTCTAACATACCTAGGAAGCCTTTCAAATGACATTTTGAAAGTAATGATGTAAAGAAAGCAGAAGGAGTCAGAAGTAAAAGGCTTTATTTTTACCAAAGAATCTATATTGTTCTTAGGCTTACTTAGGTTGAGAATAGCATTGACAAGACTAGAGGATGTCTTAGCAAAATAGAACAGTAACAGAAGTATAATGAACTCATAAAACTTGCTCAAAGTTGCTCAAAGGAGCAAGATCACAGCCCTAGGTCTTTTCAGTTCCAGCTCCTTCAGTAAGTTTTCTCTGTGTACTCAATTTAGGGGAACATGCTGAGCCCCAGGCTGACAATTTCCTCCCTGTATCAAACAGATAAGGCAAAATTTAAAACACGCAAAAGCATATCCAGAATTGCATTTATGGCTCTGATAAGCCAAAGTGTGTTGCCAGACTAACTAGTTGGACAACTGGCTGTTTTGTGCAATGAACTCCTGGTCAGTGCACTAGTAGCCCTTCAGAAAATCAGCCAACTATGTAGCTTGATCCCACCTTGCTTACAAATCAATTTACTTCAGAATTTCACAGTCTCATCTCCCCATTGCTGTTCTTCAGGAACATCAGCTTAGTCAAAAACCTGCTGCAGCAAAATGTGGTGAGAGAAGGGCCTAATATGACATCTGAGTTCTTGAAATTGTGTTGTGGGGATCTGGCAATACTGCAAGAAAATTCATTCTTCAATGGGATGGAGGAAAGAAGGCTCCTACCCCCGCAAGAAGCAGTGACTGGTCATAAAGAGACTAGATGAGTTTCGGTCCTAAATTAATAGAATAACCCTCCTTTGTGCAGTAGTAGAAAATCACTTCCATTGCTCTCCCTGCACATCAGTTAAATGGATTTTCAGAGTTATCATGTAAATCTCCAGTTAAAATTCATTCTATGATGTGAGCTGCCTGGAAGGCAGCCATGGATGTCAGAACTCATTGTGGACTAGGGACTTCTAGGGACTGATGACAGTTATTTTATTACATGAGCATTTTCTTGCACTCTAGCCATGAGCCTTTATTTATGCCTCAAACATTACAATCTTTTTTCCTATACTTAGGAACATCATTAAGCAGTTGCAACTACCATAAAAAAAAATCTGTTTTAAAAGTTGCTGTAGATCAGTTTAGCAACAGGGGCAGGATGCCCTGAAACCATGATAACTGTGCTAAATAAAGCAAATTGCATAGCATTTCTGAGCACTATGTCAAGATTTTTCCCTCATCTATGAAAATACCTGAAAAGAAAGAGATTTTCGGTAGGCCACAGGATTCCATCTAAATGGACAGCAACTTAATTGGTTGACCTGGTCTTTAAACTTCATTATAGGCAGGTAAACTTCACTATGAGCAGGTGTGGGATTTTCCAAACATGTGACTACAGAACTGGAAGTCCATGGAGGGTTGTGAGTAGGAATGTTTGAGAAACATTGATGCTCTGAGAAACTAAAATAGTATAGCTCACATATGATGTGGGAAGGATACACTGTAACAAGTAAAGCTAAAAGAAATCAATAAAAGATTTTGTGAACAGAAGAGCAAGTTCTTTTTTAGTCTACCTGACAAACCTTACTTCTTATCTCTCTGGTGAGCAGAGGTAGAAGGATCTTAAGTCTAAGCACAAGAGGATGTATCTTATGGTATATCACACTTTCAAATGTGTTATTCTGACCTGAAGGTATACTTCAACAAAAGTTTACCTTTTTCTGCTGCCACTTGTTCCATTGTTCATGTTGTTCCTAGGGTTCAAAGTCCAAATGTCACACGGGGACATGTGGCCAACCAAATAGGTGGTCACAAAGCCAAAGGAATTACTGAAGCTGAATTGCAGTTGCACTCACTAGTATTGATGGGAAAAATGGCCAGAGAGTTTTAGACAACCTTTAATTAAATTTGTTCTGCCACTTGTGCAATTATCTATCTCTGAATAAATAAAATATAAAATACTATCAAATCAACCTGGCAACATCTTATGTTTCTTTTCAGGAGATGAAAAGAGGGTGTGGACAGACAATCAACCACCCAAAAGCTTGTTGAGAATCATGATACCTAGCATGCAACAGTCAGGATTTGAAATATACTGTTATGGTCCTGTACACACACAGAACTGGCAGAAAAGGGGTGATGAGGCTTTAGATTTGCTATGATATGGCATGATTGTAACCTGTTAGGCCCACAAAGAAAGTATGACTCGTATTTCTTTCTTCTGGCTAGTGCAAACAGCCTGTGAAATTGAATAGAACTGGAGCTATTCATGATTTACTTTCTTTTTCAAGTTAGATTGTGTTTTACAGAAAAACGTATTTTATCAGAAAAATGTTCTTGCCATCTTGGGTCACTTCAGAGCTTCCATTTCACTCAAGTGACAAAACTAGCAGTATAAATCTATAAACAGAGAGCATTTTGCATTTTTTAAGGCTAGAATAAGAGCCATTTGGCAGTGTTAGGTAGATAGCATCATTATATATGCATATGTTCCTTACTTTTACCACTAGAGGCCTGTGATGTGCTACATGTGTGGCACACACTACATTATCTGTCAATGTAACAGCAACACTTTGAGTACAAATCTGCTTGCATTTTAAAAAGAAATCTCCACATATTTCAATTTATTTTCCTAAGAAAGCTCTCTTCTTATGAGATAAAAGGTCAGATAAACAACTATTTGATATTTGAACATAAGACCGTAAGGCCATAAACAATCAAATCAAGGTTTATGCATTTCAATAACTTCACGCAGATGAGGAACTTTCTTTAAAACTAATGGGTCAAACAGTTATATAATACTGCTCAGACTGAAATCTACCAAATCAGTTCACAGAATCACAGAATGGTTGAGGTTGAAAGGGACCTCCAGAGATCATCTAATCCAATCTCCTTCTCAAACAGGGACACCTAGAGCATGTGGCACAGGATTGCATCCAGATGGGTTTTGAAGATCTCCAGAGAAGGAGACTCCACAACCTCTCTGGGCAGCCTGTTCCAGTGCTCTGTCACCCACACAGGAAACAAGTTCTTCATCATATGGAGATGGAAATTCCTATGTTTTAATTTGGAGACATTATCCCTTGTCCTGTTACTGGCCACCACCAAGAAGACTTTGGCCTCATCATGTTTACATTCTCCCCTCAGGTATTTGTACATATTGATAAGATCCCCTCTCAGTTTTCTCTTCTCTAGGCTAAAAAGGCCCAGCACGTTTAGTCTTTCCTCATAAGACACGTGCTACAGTCCCTTAATCATCTTTGTGGCTCTATGCTGGACCTTTGCTAGACGCTGCACATTCCTCTTTTACTGGGGAGCCCAGAACTGCACACAATACTTCAGGTGTGGCCTCATCAGAACTGAGTAGAGGGGCAGGATCTTTGATTTGCTGTCAACATACTTCCCAGGTCCTCCTTCTTGCCCTTTTTGAAGACTGGAGTGACGGTGACTTTCTTCCAATCTTCTGGCACCTCCCCCCACTCTCCATGACCTCTCAAAGATGCATGGAGAGTGGCTGAGCAATAACCTTCAGCACACTTGGTGCATCCCATCCAGGCCCATAGATTTACGGCTGTCCAGGTTGCCTAAATAATCTCTAAGCCAATCCTCCTCGACCAGCGAAAGGTCTTCTTCTCTCTTGATTTTCTCACTGTGGCCAAGCTCTGTATTTCATGGGGACTAGCCTAAGTAGTAAAGACAGAAGCAAAAAAGGCATTTAGTAAATCTGCCTCCTCTGCATCCTTCATCACCAAGGAACCCACCCTGTTCAGTAGCTGACCCATGTTTTCTCTAGTCTTATTCTTGCTGCTGATTTATTTGTAGAAGCCCTTCCTGTTGTCCATGACAGCTCTTGCTAACTCTAATTCCAAATGGGTCTTGACCTTCCTTTTTACATCCCTGCATTCTTTGACAATGTTCCTACATTTTTCCCAGCCAGTTTGTTTCAAATTTGGAATGAACAGGAGTTTAGAAGTAAGTCTTCACATCTAGTAGGTTTTTGCATTTAATTTAAAGACGAAAATGAAGATTAGCTGACATCCTCCCTGGTTTTGGCAGACAGTAAAATGCAGCTCTTCTGTGCATAAATGCTATATTAATGCTATTGGAGCAATGTTTTTATTTTTTTTTTATCCTAAAACAATTATAAGAGATGAGCATTTCCAAACTAATAATTCTTTTTCTAACATTTATTCATGTTGATCTTGCCATTTGATAACTCTGCTTTGGTCTGATAGGGCTAAATGTCCCCTAGCTGTAATTAATACCTCTCTGTGGATTTCAGATATCACAGTCTGCAAGTGAATCTCATTGTGCAGTAACAACCAAACAGTCTGGTCGTCATCTGTGTCTGACATCCTCTCAGCTGCCACTCTGAGTCTAACAGTTACTTGCAGACTCCTCTACAAGTAGGCTTTTGGGTCTAATGTAAGCACAGCCACCAACACTGCATGGTATTCATTCGCCTGCTTAATACGGAAGAGCATATTTCTCTTCAGTGTTTGTTTGTGTTGTGTGTGTATCAGTTGTGTTTGATAAGAACATTACTGTGTGCAAGTCATACATTGTACTGGAAGTACTTGCAGAAGAAGGCAAGAGATGGCAGCATAACCTGCTTCCTGAGTTGGGCTTCATCTCATTTAAGTTTAGCTACCTGGAAATTAGGTGTCTTTAACCATCCTCCAATCAGTGGAGAGAAATTAATCTTATTAGAAAGTGATTCATGATATTTATTAACTCTGTCTTAGGTTTGCATGAATCACCTTTTAACATCCTTTTCTTTTTTACTAACAAAAGAAAGAGACTAGGTGATTAACTCAGACTTTATGCCTAAGTATTAGATAGTTCAAGTCAGGTGAAATGTCCCTTTGGCTGCCTTCAGCTTTGTATATTGGTAGCACTATCAAGAGTATGCGGGTGAGTCTCTGCCTAGCGCTCTGTGCTGTCTAGTTGGAAAGCAATAGGGAATTTTGGATTTCCCTGTGCTTCCTCTCCCACTTCCGTAGGGAAAGATGACTGTATAAAACACAGGAGATTCAGACTCACAGATAACTCCTCTACCAGCTGAGCAATCAAAAAGGCTTTGATCCCCTCGTAGCAGACATTGTGCCTTCCTGTTTTGCCCTTCCCACAAGTGTTCTTCCTGAGCAGAGAGAATCCAAATTCACTATCAAATTTGAGAGCAGAGAAGCAACGACAAACTAACTGGAGGAAAGTTTGGAAGATGGAAGCACCTCCCTGCCATCCAAGCAAAAGCCTCTGGGCAGCTCACATCTGCCCTGTACTGCTTCCAGCACTGCTCCTACAATTTCAGTTTCATATGAGCTTCATGTGCCATTCTTCCTGTCTTCTCCTCCTAGCAAAAGCTTTTCTTCTCCCTATGAATGACTTTCCTATTGTTCTCTTCACAAAAAGCATTTTTTTTCTGCTTTGTTGACAGGGTATCCAGGTTCCATTATTTTACTTGGCACCACATTTCTCCTTGTACTGTACAAACCTTCAAGAGTTTACCACAAACAGCATAGAAAATCTGACACAGTTGGTAGAACATATTCCAAGTCAGGTTTTCAGCAGTAAACTGAGCAGTAACTGAAGTAGCTCCAGAGAAAAATATGAACCTCAATACAAATTTGAAGCAGTTAGTGAGAAACGCTACTTTGGACATAGACTGATTTTAACCAGATACAGCTTTGCTGATTATAAGCTATGCTGCTTCTAATTCACATCAGCATGGTTATGTTTCATAAGAGCCTTATTGCATGCATCAGGGTGAAACAAAACATCTTCCCAACACAGAAAGAGAATTGTCTTCTAAAATTGAGCCTCATACTAGTTAGTGTTATAACATGCTGAATTTTCACTTTTCTTGTCAAAAATACTGATAAAAAAATCTTCAGGGTTAAAACTTCAAACAGGAAAATACAGCAAAGGAGAATTATTCTGTCTTTCCCAAGCTGTAGAGTAACTCTGGGAAACAAAGTCCTTCTAAGTCTCAGTGGCCCTAGCAGCATAGCATATTTACTTATTTTCTGACAAAGCAGAAGAATCCAGAGGACATAGGAACCCTGGGAAGCTAGTCAGTTTCTAAAACTTCAAGAAATTCTTGCAATAGAAAGTGAGCATTACTTTTTTTGGAGAGTCACTAAATAATGCATGCACAACTAGAATCATGAGGAAGACTTGAGTTCTGTATTTATCAACACTGCATCAGCAAGCTGGTGTAAACACCACAATAAATACATGGAAAGTACAGAACCATCCATCCACTCATTCCAGAACAAGTCCTTTAGTCTGATAAAGGCCATCTTTTGAGCTAATAGCTTATCTTTGCGAACAAGTAACTAGCTCCCTCAGCTACTGGAAGCTTAGGGAGCTCTGACATTAGTGGATACCAGCTGAGGCTTAGGGCAGGCCTTTCTTGTGGGCCTGTATGTTTCACAAGCCAGATTCCTGCTTCTTGAACATCCTTGCATCCAGTTAATTCAGCTAATAAAAACCATAACTAAACATATCGACAATGGAAACAGAAGGCTTGGTCATGAATTGTCATCAATTGTTCCCCTCCCTACACTGGGAAGACAGAGGTGAAACCTGCCACCCCAAATCTAGTCTTTTACCCCCAACTTCACTTTACTATTTACAAGCTTGTTTTACCATTTCTGGAAATGCCTTGCCTTCCCACAGAAAGAGGTATTCATATTAATATGAAAAAGCAACCTCAAAGCCCCAAACAGAGATCCGGTACAAGTATCACCTCTGCTCCTGTCCGCCCTAGTTGTTAGTGAATTCTTTATACCATATAGTTGGGATAAATTACAAGCCTAAGCTAGTAGCTTATGTATTTGTGCTCTAGAGACATCTCCTCATTCATCAGTAACTGAGCAGGATATTTAAGGTCAATTCTCTGAATAGCTCAAGATACTTGACATGCTTCTCTTGATATACTTTTTCTCAGCAGAATTACCTGTGCAGCCTGGACCTTCATTAATTGATATTAACAGTTTTGAATCAGAGCTAAATCATACCTCACCAAGCGTGTAGCTGCCATCAAATTTATCTGTACCTGATTGTGCATACATTCCTACAGGTTTTGGACTGATATGATAAGATACATTTGGATTAAAGTGGCTTTTATGAGGAAAAAACAATGACATATAGAAATTTAAAAAACCTTAAAAAGTTATGTTTTATTATTTTATGTGAAAAAATAGAAATGTTTAAAATAATTAAAACAGAAGTTGTATAAGCAAAAATGCTGTTTTCCCTAAATTTAGAATGTCTTTGAGCTTGGAATTTCCTTTATAATTAATTTCAATTTAAAGTAATCAATATTTTAAAAGAGATCAAAATTCAAATAAAATGCTTAAGATTTAACAAAATAAATTTGTTTAATAAATTTGAAATTATTCCAGCATAGTTATGGAAGTAATTCAGACTCATGAAACACTACTCAAAATATAACCTTACACAGTGTTTAGATGTTGTAAGCCAGGAAAACACCAAATACTTAAAACCCTAAGTAGGCAAAATATTTGGGAAATAAAACAGGCAGTATGGCTACTACAATAAAATCATCAACAGCCTTTTATTTCTATATTAAAAGAACCTGGTACATAAAAATATAATCATGCAAAGACATAATCTCCTTGCAGAAGAGTCATGTACATTTACCAGTGCTGAGAAAATATCTGTCCAATGTATGCTTTTCCGTGACACTGATAATTCCAGAGTGATCATTCACCTACTTACCTACCTAAAAGAAATACGGCCATTTTTCTCCCGCCAAAGAATGTTGGGAAAAACAGAGGCTTGCAAAGATGCTCACTTTCATTATGTACCTAGTGAGACACAGAGACTTTTATTTGTTAATTGCAGTCCATGCAGTAAAATGTATTTTTCTTTGAAAAGATAGGTTTTACTTTTTTTCCCCTCATTTCAGTTTCTGAGGTAATGAATATAATTAAGGTACAAGTCAACAGAAGTTAACAGAGATTTTGCTTCTTCCTGCTTTCCATTTAGCATACATACTCAGAACTCATATAGTTACTGAGCAAAATAGGCTGGTGAAATGCAAAGATTCCCCCATGTGCACAAAGAGCTTATGCAATGGGTGAAAGTGGAAGCCTGCAGAGTCATACTCTTGCTGCAGTGGCTAGGAATGGAGCTGCCAGGAATTGAGTCAGCTGCAGAGACTCAGCCTTCAGCTCACACTGTTTCCAGCGTCCCATTCAAGCCAACACTCCAGAGAGCTGTGCTGCCATCTAGAGGGACCTTGACATGTTGGAGAGTTGGGCAGAGAGGAATCTCATGAGGTTCAACAAGGACAAGTACAGGGTTCTGCACCTGGGGAGGAATAACCCCAGGCATCAGTACAAGTTACGGGTTGACCTGGTGGGAAGCAGTGCCATGGAGAGGGATTTGGGAGTCCTGGTTGACAAGAAGTTAACCACGAGGCAGCAGTGTGCCCTCGTGGCCATGAAAGCCAATGGGATCCTGGCCTGCATCAGGAGCAGTGTTACCAGCAGGTAGAGAGGAGGTGATCCTGCCCCTCTACTCAGCTCTGGTGAGACCGCACCTGGAGTATTGTGTGCAGTTCTAGGCTCCCTAGTACAAGAGGAACATGCTGCTTCTAGAAAAGGTCCAGCATAGAGCCACAAAGATGATCAAGGGACTGGAGCACGTGTCTTATGAGGAAAGACTAAGCATGCCTGTTTAGTCTAGAGGAGAGAAGACTGAAAGGAGATCTGAACAATATGTATAAGTACTTGTGGAATTGATGTAGGGAGGGTGAGGCCAAACTCTTCTCAGTAGTGGCAAGTGACCAGACAAGGGGTAATGGCTACAAATTAAAACACAAGAAGTTCCACCTCCATATGAGGAAGAACTTCTTTTCTGTTAGGGTGAGATAGCACTGGAACAGGCTGCCCAGAGAGGTTGTGGAGTCTCCTTCTCTGGAGATCTTCCAAACCCACCTGGATGTCACCCTGTGCTACATGCTCTAAGTGTCCCTCCTTGAGCAGGGGGGTTGGGCTAGATGATCTCTAGAGGTTCCTTCCAACCTCAACCATTCTGTGATTCTGTAAACAGCATCTGCAATGCTGTTAAAGCACTTCACCCTTGAACGACCTCAAAATCTTGGCAAGCACAGATTGCTCTGGCATTTGCTTCTCTTGGGATCTGCTATCTGCAACTGCAATGAACAGGAGTGCTCTCTGAGGATTTAGTTCCCTTTTCTCTCTGCTAAAGATTTATCCATATTTAGAAGGAGGATGATGACAACAAGAGTTACATAGAGCAGGAGGACATGCTGCATTCACTTGCATTGCTGAGGTAAAGAACTGAGGAAAGCAGGAATAAAGCCTTGTGGAAAGCAGGGATAAAGACTTGTTTAACCCTTCAGGAACCTCTCTCCTGAGACATAGACCTGTTGACCACAGCTGTGTCTTACGTAAATCTTAAAATCTGTCCTTCATGTCGATGTTTACTGGTGTGGTCAACAGCATTAATTTAATGTAAAAATGATGTAAAGAAAGGCAGAATCAAGACCCCTTTCTTAGCACTGATTTACTATTTTAGGGGAAGAAGGGGCATAAATGGCTTTTTTTCTCTTTCAGACCTTTGCCGTTCTGGGATTTACTCAGGTACTTGACTTAGTCTAAAACCTTGAGTTTTAGTGATCAGTGGCTGAGAAGAGACCTGTAACTGAGAAGAGACCTGCTGCACTTGTGACCCAAAATTAAAAAAATGCAATTCCCCTCACCAAAAAAAAGTGCATACCATTTGGCATTTTCATTTTCTTGAAGAGAACTTTCATGTGGTTTCTGTTATACTGTGAAGGAATACTGTATGCTGTTGACATCGCAATTGCATGGGGAAATATCTCATTTGTATTTCATATGGGCCCTTATGTTGCAATTCTCTATGTGTAGAAGAGAACATGATTTCCCCTAAAAAAAAAAAAAAAGAGAGTTCTCATATATACCCACAAGGTATATCCTGTGGGATGTCCCACAGGAGCAGGTTATTTGTCATGTGTTAATCTAATTTCTTAGGGATTTTATTGCGAAAACTGCCCTTTAACCATGGCAGTAAGCGACACTGACTTGATTTCTAGAGCATAAAATGAGAGACGACTTTGAGATACTGAACAACAGGAATGTTCAGTGTGTCCAGTAATTGGTCAGGAAATTTGATCCACAAAAAGGATTTTGAAGGATTTTTTTTGAATGCTGTCTATATAAAATAAATAATAAAATTGCTGTTTTAAAAATCTATTACACGTTGCAATAGCACTTACAGCAAAAGATTTATCAATATTTTCTAGCTCTAGCATCACTAAACAAATTCAGTGAGGTGTTCTGACTTGTACTGTCAGTGAATACAATGCCAAAACTTCACCTTTTAATTCATTTCCCCGCTCTGCTTCATGCTTCAAAAGAGCAAAGTACATTAAGGGAAAAACTGCCTCTCTCTCAGCATCTGTCATATGATGACAAAGACCAAGGTGTTTGGTTCTCCCTAAAGAGGCAACAATGATCAGGGGCAAACGGTGAAGAGAAAATGCAAATGGAATGAGTCCATTGCCCACATCCTCTGTGGATGACCAACAGGAGATGGCTGGACCCCATGATAAATCTCTCTCCAAGACCCAGTTCAGCAAAACAGACAGTATGTCTATCCCACTTCTTCAGGGGTTTGCTAGATGCCTCTCAATTCAACTACTTAGCAAAAAAAGTAGTTATTTCTAGGCATGGTGTCTTACAATACAAATGAATGCTGGTTATTTCTGGAAAAGCTATCTGCTTTCACGTCAGAGCAGCTATTCATCCAAACAACTTCTATTGAAGTGGTAATGCAATCCTTGTCTTGACTTCCCATGATTATATCTTTTCTAGTGAATGCAGTTGACTTTGTTATGAAAAAAGTCCCCTTTGTAGTATAAAGTATGCTTTCTAAGACAACATGGCTTTCCTTATAGTGTAACAGAATCCCCCTGATGATGTCTGGATAGAGAGTGGTGCGATACTGAATGGATTTTGTATCCTCACAAGCATGCAGAACCTAGCTCAAAATCACTAGCTCCTTCTTTTGACTGTTGATGTCTGGAAGAAGGATATATAAGCCACAATTACAAGCCAAATAGCTATCCCATGTTTTACGTGAATTCCATCACAGCATCATGCATGCAAGAACTCTGTAGTTTGGGGAACTTGCTGTTCTTTTCTCAAATTTCCTGTACAAATCCCTCTAAATGCAAGAGAGTTCTCTCTTTGGCACACAGAAAGAGGAAATGGCCACAAACTGAAGCACAAAAGTTCCACAGGAACTTAAAGAAAATATTCTTGACAGTGAGGGTGATAGAGCACTGGAACAGGTTGCCCGGAGAGTTTGGGGAATCTCCTTCTCCGGCGATTTTCAATATCTGCCTAGATGCAATCCTGTGTAACATGCTCTAGGTGACCCTGTGTGTGCAGGGGGGGTTGACTAGATGATCGCTGGATATCCCTTCCAACCTTAATAATTCTCTGATTCTCTGATTCTTTTCTTTGTTCTATTCCCTTCTCTTGCTTGAAGGAAAGTCTAGGCAGTCCCATGCTCTGTCTTGCTTATGTTTGTAGTCCCTGGAAGTTCCATCGTATTAGCCATAGGTATTTAAGACATAGCTTCTATCCACTTTGCTATCAGGAGTTACTTTCCCTTCAGCAAAAGGGGGAACAGAAGCAAACATATGTTGATGCATAGATTATTCAAAAGGGAAAATGCTAATCAAGTGAAACTTGGCTAGTGCTAGTGTTCAAACAGGAATGTTAGCTTTTTGGCAAAGAAATCAACCTGTGCAAACACATCGAAAGGTGGGCTGTTCCACATAATCCAGAGAGAAGTCTGTTCTGGTGATAACTGAACTCAGTATTGCATAGTCACATGGTCACTTACTGTGAATCCAGAATGAACTTGGATCACAAAGAGACAACTTGACACACAAGTCCCATAGATGTTGAAGGCTCTGAAAAGACAATGGAGAACCACCTGTTCTGTTTTGTCACTGTTTGCATACAGCTTATTTCAAGTCATTGAGAATCACGTCTGACTCAAGTTGGTTAGCGAGTGCAAAAAGCTTGCAGGGTCTGGTCTCTTAAAAACTGAAACTAAGCCACTTGGTTCAGCATCCCAAGGCAAGCAGGCTCACCCAGACAACTCTGTCTTCCTTTCCTTCATTGCAAGTCCCCTCTTCCTCTCTTGTAAAAAATGTCTTTCCCTAAGAGTCTATTACAGCATATTACAGAAACTGTCTGCCCTTTATTTCTATTTGCAGTCAAGAGCTCCACAGGTTCTTTGTGAGTGTCTCCCTCCTCTGCTTTAGGAATACGTTCTATACACATCTCAGGAATTGCTTGTGTAGTGCAACATATTCCAGCAGATTATAGCATGAGGAGGGAACCACAGATAACAGTTCTATACAAAATGGAAATAGTGGTTAGGAAAAGACCAGGAGCAGAAGAGCGGTCAGAAAAGGGAAGGTTTAGAGCAGGAGCAGATGTTCTCTGTGTGTACCACGGAGTGGTCCAGTTGCCTCACATGAAATGTCAAGTGGAGTAAAAAACAGCAAATGTCAAACAGGCAACAGAACAGTGCCTAAAATCAATATGCTTTTCTCTTCTGCACTTCCTTCCATTCATAGTGTCATCTCATGTGTCTATGTTTGCTATTAGCTCTTCTTCCAGAAGTTCCCAGCAACAGCTCCCTCAAGAATTTCCATGTGTACTCCCCTGAATTTCAGCAAGACTGCTTATGGGAGAAACCCACTGGAATTTATTGACCTTGGTGGCCTTGAGATGAAGCTCGTATGTGTAAGGTTGGTTGACTCTTTCATTTATAGTGAGGCTTAGTTCACCTGGGGCTAAATTTGTTCTCTGTCAGTGTCTGCTGAAGTAATTCCTATCTCTAGCTCACGAGCTGATAGAAGCTTTGGAATAGTGCCACCTGCTTGAAGGTATTTCTAGTCACACTCACCTACAAAAGAAAATTCAGAGGGGAACAAGTAACACCAATTGAGAGTCACTTGCAGCAGCAAAGTCACTGTGAATGCCACTTTTTTTGCACTCTTAGAACGTCATCAAAGCAGAGAGGCTGTCACAGGTCAAGGAGAGAGCAGAAAGAACAAGGCAAAGCTTATTGGCCAGAATATTAGCAGAAAAATACCTGCAATGAAATGTCAGCTGGTCCAAGAGAAGCTTTTTGATGTGAGAAGCCAGCTGCTAGACAGAGTTGGCAGCAGCAGTCTCCATTTCACTCAGACACTTTCCCCACACCTGCTGCATACAAAGCAAGGCTATATTCAGCATTATCAGCTGGTCAGAGCTGCCCCAAACCCCTGCTTATTGGAACAAAAGCACTCAGAGTCCTGCAAGATCAATATTTTTATCACAAAGAGCACAGGGTTCATTTTCACTCCCGTTCTTCTGTCTCCCAATCACTGTTTCTTCTTTTGTAGTTAGGACTAGGATCCAAGAATAAAGATGCAAAGAGAGCCTTGCTTTTGGTTTGCTATTGCTGTACCTCTCTAGCCAACACCTACCAGCACCACCCTGGCTTTGCTAAGGGATTTAAATGCCCGAGGACTTTTTGCTGGAGCCTGCATGTAGATCAAGCTGAGAAATAAAGGGTGCCATGTATGAGCGCAAAGTTAATTCTTCATTAGTAAGGTACGTTCTGGCTTCTCTACACAGAAGGACAGATCATGACATTTTGGTTGCACTGAATTTAATATGTGTAATTTTACAGGATGGGAATGGTGATACATACTGCCAAGAAAAGGACAGTGCTCTGCACAAGTTCCTCTGAAATAGATACATTTTGAGTTAGAGCTGTTACAAAATCAGTCCTATCCACAAAGTAACATTCTCCTCATGGCTCACAAGCTCTACTGTCTCCTTTATTTTTGACAGAGCTTAAAGGAAAACTGCCACACAAACACATGCTCTCTTCAGTTAGTGAGAATCCCAGGGCTTTCACAAAGAAAATCCTTCTTAAACGATTCAATTTAGAAGAGAACAGGAATCAACTGCCTAGTTGCTCTTTGGATAATGTGGTCCAATTCTGCTCTGAGATCTGCATCACAGTTCCTCTGAGATCATTTCATCAGAATGTCAGCATCTACAAAATCATTTAGATTTGGCTGCAGCTTGTTCTGCTGAACTAAAACAAATTTTCCCAGCTGCAGGTACTGCACTGATGCTGTCAGGACAGCAGAGAGAGTATGGCATACAGAATAGAGGCAGTCTGATCATGACCTTACAAAGTCAGTGAGCTTGCACCAGAAAGGAGCCAGTCTTTGTCACTCTTTCTCCTGTAAGCAAGTCATTTGTATTTGGAAACAGTGAGTGGCACTTGTCATGGGCTCCATTTTCAGGTCCCCAACGGCCTTTTCCTCATCTCTGATGTAGAACAGGATTGATTATTGGATCACCTGATTATTTCCAGTCATCATGTCTCTGACTACTCTGATTTAATTCTAGGAAGTGGGCATAGCCCAGCTCCAAAAGCCAAGGTCTAAAGACCATCAAGTCTTTCTCCAAGTTCTGATCATGGGTCCCTACAACTCAGACAGATATTTCAAGGTGGCTTAAAATATGAGAAGGTGGCTTCTCTTTCTCCTAGATGATTGTCTCTTGCTCATAGGAGAAAATTTCATCCTACAGGGCCCTCCAGAGAGGAACTTCTCCAAGGGACAAATTATGACAGAATAACTGGCACCTCTGGAGATCATCTAGTCCAATGTGAATACTTTAAGAGGGTCAGCTATAGTAGGTTTTCCAGGATCATAGGATATGGTATAGTATATATACTATATATTTGTGTATATATATAGTATATAGTATAGTTTAGTATAGTAGATATAGCAGGATTTTTCCAGAATCAGTCAAGTTCTCATTATGTCCAAGGATGGAGACTCCACTGTCTCTCTGGGCAAATTGTTATAATGTTCAACCAGATTCACCGTAAAGAAATGGTTTCTTGTGTTCAAGCTGAATTTCCATTTTGTGCTCATTATTTCTTATCCTATCACTGAGCAGAGTGTAGTTCCATCTTCTTTACAGTCTCCCACTAGGTATCTACACATTGATAAGGTCTCCCCTGAATCTTCTGTTGTGGACAGTCAAGAATCTCAGCTCTCTGTCTCTCTTCATATACCATGTGCTCCAATCCTGTAATAAGCTCAGTGGCTCTTTGCCAGACTCACTTCATTCTTGTACTGAGATTCTTGTACCAAGATGCACATCACTCCTGTACTGAGTAGTCAGGGGTGGATACAGCAATCTGGACATGGATATCACTTGTGCGGAGGAGAGGAGAGGATCATCTCCACTGATCTACTGGCAACATAATGCCTAATACAATCCAGGAAGCTGTTTATCCTCTTTGCCAGAAGGGCACTTTACTTTTCTGTCCACCAGAATACTCAAGCTCTGTTTTTGCAAAGCTGTTCTCTAGCTAGCAAGTCTCCAGCCTGTATTGGCGAGAGTTTACTCCTCCGTAAGTTCATGAGGTTCCTCTCTGCCCATCCCTTCAGCCTGCCAAGGTACCTCAGCATGGCAGCAATGCCCTCAGACACTTCTGCCAGTTTTGTATCATGAGAAACTTGTGCATTTGGTCCCATCATCCAGGTCACTGAAGATGTTAAACAGAACTGGATCAAGTAACAAATCTTGGAGAACATCAGTAGCGATTGGTCTCCAGCTGGATTTCATGATGTTGATTAAAACGTTTGAGTTCAGCATATCAGCCTGTTTTCAGCTGATCTCACTGACCACTCAGCTTATGAGGATTTTATGGGAGACATTTAGTAAAATCAAGATAAAACATCCACTGCTCTCCCCTCATCCACTAAAACAGTCATCTCATGATAGAAAGGTATTAGTTTGGTTAAGCATAATTTCCCATTTGGGAAATGCTGACTATTCCCCATCGTTTCTCTTCCTTCACACATCTGGAAATAGGATGTTGCTCCATCCAGGAGTAGCTGCTCCATCACCTTCTCAGGGATCAAAGTGAGGCTGACTAGCCTGTAATTCCCTGAATCTTCATTCTTTCCTTTTTTTTTTTTTTTTTTGAACGATATCCACTTTTTTTCAATTCCTCTGGAACCTCTCCCAGCTGCCATAACCTTTCCAAGATAATTCAGAGTGGCTTTACAATAACACTAACCAATTCACTAAGTGCTTGTGGGTGCACGTCATCAGGTCCGATGAACTCATGTATGTCAAGGTTGATCCCTAACTTGATCCTCCTCCACCAGTGAAGTCTTCCTTGCTCCAGACTTTCCCTCTGGTCTCAGGAGCTTGAGATTCCTGAGAGCCAGAATTACCAGTAGAGATTAAGACAAAGAAGGTATTAGGTACCTATGCTCTTTTTTTTTTTTTTTTTTGGCACTCTGCAGTCAGCAGGGCCCTAACCCATTTAGCAGCATCCTCCCATTCTCTCATTTTCCTAATATCTAACCTGAATCTCCCCTGGTGTAACTGGAGACCATTTCCTCTTATCCTGTTTTCAGTAAGTATATTGGAGAAGAGATCAATCCCTGCCTCACTACAGCCTCCTTTCAGGTAGCTGTAGAGAGCAATAAGGTCATCTCTGAGCCTCCTTTTCTCCAGACTAAATCACCCCAGCTCTCTCAGCTGCTTCTCATAAGGTCTGTGCTCCAGCCACTTCACTAGGGGCTTTACCACCTGCAGAAGCCTTTCTGATGTGCCTAAATGTTCCTTGTCAGTTTCAATTCCAGGAGACCAAACTTTGCTAATACATTCTTGCATGCTGGCATTGTACTACATTCCTCCTGGGACATCTGCACCCATTTCCACATCTTGTTCACTTTTTCATGGCTGAGTTCAGTCAAAAGCTCCTTGTTCATCCATGCAGGTCACTTACTGTATTTGTTTCATTCCCTGCTTGTTGGAATGACCCATTCTTGAATGTGAAGGAGGTGATCCTCAAATATCAGCCCTTGGACCTCTCTTGGACTCCCCTTCCCTCTAGGGCACTATATCATGGGATTCTTCTAAGTAAATTTCTGAAGAGGCCAAAGTCATCTCTCCTGAACTCTAGGACTGTGATCCTGCTTTCTCTTCTTCTTCTTCTTCCTTATGGGGCCCCGAATCCACCACCTTGTCGTTACTGCAGCTGAGAATGCCCCTGACTTTCACATCTCTGAACTTGTTTATGAGCATGAGGTTTGGGAGAAGGCCATTCTTTTTGGCTTCCCAATCACCTGTGCTAGGAAGTTGTCATCAATGCAGTCCAGCAAAATCCTGGACTGTGTATACTTTGTTGCATGCCCCCTCCAGCTGGGTGATTCAAGTCCCCCAAATCATATGAATGTAAAGCTTCTTCCAATTTTCTGAAGAAGGCTTCATCTATTTCTTCCTGACCAAATAATCTATAGCAGACACCCCCTACAATGGTACCTATTTTGGTCTCCTGGCTAATTCTGACCCACAAGCTCCCATTGTTCCTTCAGGCTCCATGTATTGTATCATTCTCTCACATAAAGGCCAACTCCACCTTCTCCGCTCTCTGGACCATCTTTCTTAAGGAGGCTTTATTCCACCATCACAGCACTCCAGTCATGTCACCTATTCCACCATGTCTCCATGATCCCAATGTAATTATAGACCTGTAACTGTATACGGCCTTCTAACTCTTCCTGTTTTCTTCCTGTGCTGGATCCATGGTATAAGCACTTCAGAGAGGTCCCCAATAAGCTGACTTCCTAGAAAGGAGTCATAAGGACTTTCTCCATAATGTAGCCCTGTGTGTTCTTCTTTATTTACATGCTTAGGTGAACCTGTTTCAGATCCATTTTGCTCGTTAGACAAAGTCAGATCACTAAAATATAACAAACAATCCTGAAATATGAACTACTGTGGCCTTTTATATTAACAGCAACAACAACAACAAAAAGACAAATAAGGAAACACTAATCTCTTCTGGAGTCACTCATATAATGTCACTATCACACCAGAAATCACACTAACTCTCTTCATTTTCAAAAGGATTTTACTTTATTCCTCACCTCTCCTAACCAAAATTAGTCTAAATGGATACATAGGCAGGTGTGTGAAGCCATTTCACTGACCTTTATTTTCCACAAATTCCATTTCCATTTTCTGTGTCTATAACAGCCTCATGCTTGCATAAGAGAAAGGAAGGGGTAAAAATCTCTGAAGTGATAGCTGCAACAGGTTATTTCTTCCATTCTCATACAGGCTCAGAATTCCTACTTGCTAAACCAGGAATAAAGCTTTCACTTGAAAGATGCTACTTTTACAGATTCTAGTCAAAATTCAGAGCCGATTTTTGTTTGAGAAGGTGGCAGAAGACGTTACAGTGTGTTTCACAATTTCTTCCACTGGCAAAAGAACAAGGAGCTTGAGAGATACTTGGCAGTATTTAACTAAAGAGCTGGGGAAAGCTACACTTGCCCAGTCATTGTTACTGCTGCAGGAAATAGAACACAACAGTAAGCTTGTTATGGGGCTGAGATTTTGCAAGGTCAGACAAAAATGACAGTAATAGAAAATGAAATACAAGCCATTTATTACAAATTTAATTCTCCTCTTAGTGGTGCAGGTACTTGTCATTTGTGAAGCTGGTGCTGTTATCAAAGTTGACAGAAATGTATCATAAGCTATAGCAAATTGGTGGAAAACTAAACATTTCAGATTATTAGTTGGACTTTTAATGGCTTCTCCATAAACATCCACAGAGTTACATTGGCTTGTCACAAAATGCACTTGTACAGCTAAAGAAATGTGGTTTATTTAGGGTAGAAAAGAAATCCTCTTCACTAACCTGCCCTGCCTACTCCTGCACTTCTCATGCAGTGCTCCTCATACAGTGCTAACACAGAGGGTTTACTGTAGGTTTAGAAAGGAGGAAGAACATTGTTCCACAATTTCTGCTCTCCTGTTCCTAATAGCACTTCAGTACCTGCGATGATTTGACCTTCTGACTGGTAGTCAATTTCTCATACTGAATCACAGAGCTGGTCCATTCGCTGGTTTGTGCCAAAAGGATGAGTAACTGAAGAAAGTTGTGGAGCAGAACAGTCCTATTAAAGAGAAGGAAATACGCTTTTCTTTTAAAAACAAACAAACAAAAAAATCGCCTAGGTTGTCTCCTGGGATTAATCAGCAACATGACCTTGCAAGAGTCCCCCTGCCAAAATCTTACTCTCTGTAGGCATGTTTTACAATGGGTGGGTTTCACCCATCATCAGCAGCAGTGTGTGTCGCAGAAAGCAAAACAACTTTTTCTGCATATGCATCCGGAGAGAGCAATGACTTCATCCTGGCTCAGAGTGGGCAGATGCAAACAAATAGGGTTTGACAATTCATCACTGTGTTGCTTTAGATTTGCATTGGTATAACTCCACCAAATCCCACAGAGCTAAACTGGAATAATACCTTATCGAATCCACTGCTCCTTCTACCCATAACCCTTTACCCTCCTCATTCATGCTCCATCTTTCATGAAATGGCCTTAAGATATGTAACAGTTTGCCAATTGCTTTATGGAGCAAATTATTAGAAGAAGCAAACACTGGCATAGGAACCAGTTAGGGGAAAGTTTCTTTCTCAGTGAGGCTACCTGTGAAGTGGAGTGTGGAATTAGCACATCAGTAAACAGTAGTAACAGCTCTTAACACTTGGAGAGCAATTTTTATTCGCATAACTCATTTTGTCTTACAGCACAGGGCAAAAATAATCTGTATTTAAAGAAGTGACCAAGAGGATCAACTAACAAGATCAAAACTGCATATTTCCTGACAGATAGACTATTCCAGCTCCCTATAAATGCACTAAACATTTATGAAATCAAACATAAGATGGATTAAAAGAGATGAGACTGGACACCAGGTCGTCTTCTCTCCAAACTCATCCCAATATAATATGGGTGAACGATGTTAAGAGATGTCAGATTTACAAATGCTACTTTTTATTTTCTCTTGGCCACAATAACAGTTGCCAGGAAATCATAACTCACTGTGACTACAGTGACACAGGGTATAAAACCCACACGCCACACAACACCCATCTGCAAAAGAACAAGTGAAACACTCACCTTGATTCTCCTATCACTTCATATATGAAGAAGTGGGTAAGGAACTAAGATTGCAGAAATCTTGACAATATACAACAGCACCAAGGTCTCCACCCTCTCAGGCATGAAAGGTCTTTGATTACCTGTGTAGATAATTTTGCTATTATCGAGAGTCCTGGTAGCACCCAGAAGATGTCACAGCGACTGGGGGAGACCTGACTGACATGAGTACTGAAAAAAAGTTGTAAGTTCCATAAGGTCTCCTAAAGGACAACTCTGACTAAATATAAGACAGCAGAGGCATAGTGAGAAATACCACCACTGAACTGCACCTGACAGTGATGGGAGCAGAAGTTTCATGCTTTGACTCTTTGGATTAGAACTCAGCATATTCTGCAAGGAGCAGATGAAACATTTTTTTCTTGGTTGCTTGCTTTGCACATTTCAGTTCCTGAACAATCCCCCATATAAGACCATATAACTACCAATGCATTTTGAGGGATCTGCTGTTGGACAGGAAGAACAATACCTGGCATTAGCAAAGATACACAGTTTGCTTCAAAAGACAGCTGTTGTCTAGCCCAGTATCTTGCAATTTCCCACTGTGCCAGCATATTAGCACAGAAAATGAATTACTCGTCCTCATGAAAGAGGCGGAAAGGAGGTTGCCAACATCTCCTCTAAGCTGTTGTGACCCTCCAATACTGACAACCCGTGGCCTTACACAGGAGATTATAGCTCTGGCTTTGCAAATATGAGTACTAACTTTGATTCTTTGTGCCAGAGAAGAAACGAAGCATCAGTCCAGATAAAAGTTTCTGAGGAGCAAACCATATAATGGGAGTTCTGAGCCTGATCGGCAACACAGATTTCTGTTCCCTGTTATTAGGTGGTGAGCTGCTCCTTTACTTGCCATACAAGAAAAAGGGTCTTACATGTTTCCCTTTTTGCCTGAAATTAGTTGATTGTATCTCATGCTGCAAGGGCAAAACAGGTGAAATTAGAGATGGGTATAAGGGCAGACTGACAGACATGTCCTCTCTTTCTCTTCACTAGACTGTGGGGAGACAAGCCAAGATGAAGATTGTGTCCTAACTTGATGGATGGTGCAAAAGTCATCCTTTCAACAGAGAACACCAGAAGATACTTCGCTGTTAGCTCCATGGAAAGTGCATCTCTTTACCCATCCTATCCAGTATATGAAGTCAAAATTTCAAAAGAATTCAGACAGGTCATTTTGCCACAAATCATAGTCAGGAGGATTATTTCAGTAAGGGCAAATACTAATCTCTGATCATCTTGTTCAAAAAATACAGATTACTGCAAAATGAGCTGGTGGGACAGGGGACAAGGAGGGAGGGAGAGAAGCAAAGATAGAAGGGAGACTGGAGGGAGAACAAGGAGAAAGACTAACTGAAAACAGATCATACCAAAAGTTTGTTTTTTGATCAGCTCAAAACCTGGATTCCCTGCATTTCCCTCTTTTTTTTTTTTTTCCATTTAAGACCAAAGGAACTGTTAGATCCTTTGGTCTGATCCTGATGTCCCATCAACTTTAATTTCATCTATTTACCTCTTCACTGAGCACAAGAGATATTCAGATAAAGCTTCCATTTCCTGAAATCTATCCAAATTTGGAAACACGAAGATTATTTTCTCCAGGAAATAATCTCCAGTTTCTCAACAAGCCCTGAACTTCTGTGTGCTTAACCTGCCAATGAAAACACTAGGTCAACACTAGCCACCAGAAAGCTCTAATGGAAATGTCTACCATCCAGACGATTACAGTAAAATTATTAAAGCATTCCTAAGACATTAAACACAGGGACCATTTATTATTTATCCTGCTCTAGAAGAATATGAGGAACTAGCTGAATCTAAGCTCATCAGAGACAATATTTTTTCATCCTATCTCTTTTAAGAGCAAGGGAACTCCTGGCTGAGCTTGGGACATGTCAAATATGGGAGCTGTCATTCAACCTCACTTGATAGTTCAGACAACCCTATTTATGAAGCCATATAGACTACCTCTGCCTTGGAGCAGATGACGAGGAATGTGAAGGGTAGGATGGAATTACAGTAGGTTTGTTTCTGAGATATGATATATATATATATATTTCAAGATTATAAGAGTTCAGATTTTCTTTTCTTATGATTGAAATCAGGAAACCTGCACATTATAGTCAAACCATTATATTTGTGAGGTATATAATGTTTCAGGTAGTCACCAGAGAAATCAAATAATGGATTTTCAAAGGTTCTAGGAATAAAGCTACAACTTAAATTTAATGAGAGTGAATTTGCTTCTTTCCTCGGGAAGTATCAACTTGAATTGAAAAACTCAGCATTTAACATGAATTTTCAAATACCAACCAGGGCACAGTGCAACTGGCACTTACACAGTTACTTGAACTCTCTCTGATATTTAAGGCAGACTTAAGGCAGTAAGAAAAAATTCTCTTGTGAGAAAAATTCTTGAACAGATTCCCTGTGATTCCCTGTGTTCCATGCTCCATCTGTTTCCCTTAATATCTAATGCAGCTACACATTAACCTCACATTTTAAGAGTGAATTATGAAGGCTGTAGCCAGCTTTATATTGAAGATTTAAGTGAAAAGGATTCGTGTGACTAAAATAGAAGTTAACACTTCTAAGTGGTGTCTAACAGCATAAACTTGTCAAACTCTCCCAGTAGTACAACACAAACCAGTTTTAATATTCAGTAAATTGTGTCAACTGTTTACTTTTGAGATGTTTATCTAAACCTCAGGCCTGGAATTTTCATCAGCCCTACAGTTAACAATACTCTACCTGGCTATACTGTCATGACCTATTGCCTCTTCCTATTGATGTCATTTGCCACTCATATACAATACCCATTTGAAGCCATGTCAATTACTGGCACCTGGAAGGTGGTGTGAAAGGAATGGTCATCATTTCTTGAATCAGAGTACAAGAGCAGGTTTAACAAATGTCAGAAATGACACTGAGGTGCTATGCAGCACAGCACTGCCCTCAGGAGATGATGTACCACAGGAAAATCTTGCTAGAGCCACTTTTTTTTAACATCTTCCCCTACCTCATGGAGGTAGAGCTGCTTCTATCATAGCTTTGAGCAGCCAGTCTACACTGTCTTTCAGGGATTGTCCACACAAAGAAAAGTTTGTAGTTAGTCATCTAAACTAGGGCTAGAATTCCCTTTAATTTTTAAATAAAATAACCTCTCTTACCCACATGGTGCAATGGAGCACAGTTTGTTGTACAGAAATATCAACTTTGTGGATGGTATGTTGAGTGTGTTTTGGTGTGCTGAGTGTGTGTGAAATAGTCAAGTACAGTAAAAATCTCTAATCTCAATGATTCTTAAATGAATCCCCACTGACTGACCTTGATTTACTCAGTCTGAGAAAGAGTAGGCTCATGGAGATGCGATTTGTACAAGCTTCTCTGCATGATGAGGCACAAGAATAAAGATATACATCTGAAAAGGTGAGGCTGGGATATTCGGTACTAAATGTAAAAAGTCAATGTTGTAACAGCTATTAGTTATCTCCTAATATGTCTTGCTCTAATAGAGTAGAACTGTATTTGTCTGCTTGAATTTGCCTGCTTGAGTTTGTCTGCTTGAATTCTGGTTCAAGTGTGGCATAACAGGAGGCCTTTTTTACCTCTGGAGAGGTCCTTCAACACAGGAGAACTGTGCTCAGTCTGAAATCAAAGAGGAGGCTAGACTAAAACATGCAAGCAATAATCCCCAATGTTATCTAGACAATAATTCATTTTGAGTCACATCAACACATTTTCAACCCATTACCAAGAAGCCAAAAATTACCAAGAAACCAAAAATTACCATTCTCCAAAGAAGATTTTTCATCAAATATTAGCATTTCCTCTATGTATGTATTTCAACCATGAAAGCCTTGCAGCACTTCAGGTATTTTGATAGCATCAAGACAGCAAGCTGCCACCTGGGTGGTATCAGGCACTCATAATCAGTGATTAAACACCCTAGAGTAATCCCATGCTTCTCTCATCATATGAACCAATTATGAAAATGCTTGTCATGTAATCTTGTATTAGCCTGTTGCTGGGGAAACTCATGGATGCTTTATACTGTTCTTTTTAACTGAGAAAGTTTTGTTGTAGGAAGGACAAAAACAAACAGAAAAAAAACAGAACTAAGTTACAGCTTGATTTAGATAGCTGGCTCAGGCTTCCCTTTCTTAAAGGAAATAAGTTTGCATAATAAGTAGGAAACAACCTGAATTGATAATGCTTTTTTTTTAATATTTATAGGAAGACAGACAAGAAATGTAATCACATTGATGACATCCTTATGACATCCTTACCTTCATGAAGACACCTCATATTATTTCTTGCTACCAGAATTATACTCAGCTAAGAGGAATATGCTTTACAAGGAAATAACAACTTAGAATAAAGTTCCTTGGCTAAAGTCAAGGGACCTAATGTAAGATTCCTGAAGATACTAAATTCTTCAAATCAAGTATCTCTAAGCAATCTTTAAGCAATCATAGGCAGAAACCAAATCATCATAGAATTTAAGCAATTGTCGTACTCACCTGAGTGAATGTGAAACCTTCTGATCCAACTTTCGTAGAATGAAGTCTAAATCTTTCCACCTTTTTTGGCGTTTAGCTTCTTGCATGCTTAAAACACTTTTGAAAATGGATAGAACTGAGGCTATTAAATACTCAGTGGCAATTGAGCCACTGGATCTGCAGAAATATTTAATTTAGTCTTTCTGTACCGCAGTTTTCAACTGTAAACTGTGGGCAGAGTCAGGTTAAGACTGTTCCCACAGCTGCGGTGTCCATATGGACAGTAATGATTATTAGGCCAAGAGTTTGTGCAGGTACCATGGGCCTGAGTAAAGCAAAATGTCTCCTGATTCTTCCTGATGCTTTCAGTATAGAGATGTGGTGAAAAGCTTTGACAAAACCCCGAAAGTCAAGGGACAAGACTGACTGCTAATGATATCTAATAAAAATCATGTCTCACTTCTTCCCTTTGCTTTAAAAGAAGACAGAGTCCAGCAATCCTGCAGAAAGCAGCTATCTGCACAGAGTCCAGTGAAATTAGTGGTAGCTGTAGTACTACTTCAGTACAAAAAAAAAAAGACTATTTAGAAGTTTTTGCATGCAGAATGACTCACTGAGCAGGAAGGACTTAGAGGTATGCAGTGTAACTTGCCATTGAGGGCCTTAAGATGCTTTTGAGGGATCTTAAAACAACAGTATGAACAAACTGTAGTGTCTTTCACATCCTGGAAGGGAATGAATATTGTCCCATTCTGCAGAGATCAATGAAATTTTAAAGGCAGGATGTCAGCTTCCCCTCCTTTCTTATCCAGCACCCTGCCACACACACACCTATGATTAAATAAACACTGAAATAAAGACATAAAAGTTATGGAGTTTATCTTCTGTGGGTTTTTCTTTATACAGAATGATCTGCATACAATATTTATTTCCCTTTATCTTCTCCTCTTTAGCTAGTCTAGCATTTTAATAGGTGATTGGTTCAGCCAAAGAAAGAAGGGAAGTCCAATCTGTTTGAAAATAAGTGATGGAAAATGTAGCCTTTGTTGACAACAGCAGGACTAGGGTCACATGCTGTTAGAAGTGATGAAAGGTCCCTGCAGGTCTATTCAGTCTGGCCATTGCCATGCGAGTGAAGAGATTTGCTGCTGGACATGAAGAATTGAGAGTATACAAATACTGTTTTGCTCTGTATCAGTTACAAATTCTGACAAGTTGTGCAAGGTAATACTCTCTCAACTTCTTTTCGGTTCATTACAGCTCTTCTTACATTACAGCTCAGGAATAATTCTGCCTCTGTTTCAAAAAGATGTGTGCCCCTAGCACACAGACACGTAGTTGTAGAGGACAGACTTTCTATCTTAAAATTACTTTGAATTTCCATTCAGATAACTCAGATTTCTCATGTGTGTGGACAAGAAAAAAAATCATCCTTCATGTATTTGTACTTCCCAGTAATCTCAGCAGTACTGCTGCCCTCTGAATGAACAGAGCTTCATTCATCTGAGCTTCATGCCTGCTTATCAGAATATATCTTAACAATCACCAGGGGTCTCATCAGGGTTCATGCTGGGTCACCTCAAGCCATCTTCTACAGTACTGGAAGTCTTATATTGAAAAGACCAGTGGATATATGCAGAAGAGAATAAATATTTGATTCTATCTATAGGTAACAGGTCCTAACTGAATCAGTGAGTTTTATGGTTTTGTGTCTTATCGCTTGTGAAAAATTTGTTCCAGATGCAGTTGTTTAGACCTTGGGTATTGATTTCAAGGTAACAGTATAAGAATCACACTCTAGAGCAGTGATCCAGAAATGAATGCAGTTACAACCGTGATGACAATTTTGTGACTGCTTCATCTAAGCAAGCAACATTCCAAACTACAGCCCATACTTTGTAATAGCAAATACCATACTAATTACTTGGTAATCAGTGGTATTAAGTGAAAGCAAAATGCAAGCTCTGCCTTTCTATTCAGTGCTTGTGAGGCAACATCTGGAGTACTACATACCATTTTGAGCCCCTCCATAAAAGACTGTCACAAAGCGTGGAGGGCAACAAGAACGGCAGGGGCTGAGGGGCACGTGATGTATGCTGAGAGACTGTGGAAACTGGGTTCTCTCAGTCTAGGGAAGATAAAGCTTAGGGGGAACTTGATTGCTGCTCTCATAGAATGCCTAAGGTTGGAAGGGACCTCTAGAGGTCATCTAGTCCAACCCCCCTGCACACACAGGGCCACCTAG
>JAUBNY010000926.1:2043301-2095926 GCA_032275445.1 Crypturellus soui
TTCGGCGGCTTTGGCCGCAGTTGTTCGCCTCTAGACAAGGAGCTCCGGCGCGAGCGTCCGCTCCAGAGCCCTTCCCTCCACCAACTAAAGGACAGATGATAGGAAAGGTCTACAGAGAAGATGGAGTCAGATTCTTTTTGGAGTTTCATAGTAAAAAGACAAGAAGCAAAGATCCAAGTTGCAACACAAAAAAATCACAATTTGACATAACGAAGAAATTCTCCTCATGAGAGTTGTGCAGCACTGAAATGACTATCCATTCTGCAAGCATCTCCTTTCACCTATGACTCTATGATTTCACTAAAACCACTCAATAAACTGGCATAAACCACACCAGGAGTTTCTTATCTTCCCATAGGTCACCCAGATCAGAGCCTCTGATCAAAACAGCTAACTTGTCATTAGGAACTGTGAAAAGGCCATTACAGGTATGCAGAGTATGCTTGGTGACTACTTCATATGTTTCTCTTATGCTTCAGAGTCCTGGTCCCTCGTCCTGTATACCAGTCATCCATACATGACAGCATATGTTTCATTCCAGGTAGGAGCAGAATAATAGCCTATTTAGCAGAAAAAAAACATAAAGGCAAGGTGTCTTACTTTGCACAACCTTGCAGTTGGATAGGCACTAATAAATTAAGTGCCCCTCCCTAATTTTGATATAGTCATAATAATGTTTCCAACAATTCCAGTACAAATAATATTTTGGGAGCAATTTTTCCCCTGAAAAAACACAATTTTCAATCAACCAGAAGATTTTGCCGATTTGTGGCATCTGTAAAACATTGTTTTAACTAAAAATGAATAAAGGAATATATATTTCCATTTTTATATGAACATGTTTTGAAAAGTAAGAGACAACAAACAAAATACATCAGTTTTGCATATTTGTTATTTCAGATATGTTGGTGAAAATGTTTTGTTTATGCAAATTGAGTTTTTTTCAAGACAAAAGTCCAAGAGTTCTGGGTTTTGTGTTTTCTCCCCACAAAATGTTTTGTTTTGTTTTCCTGGTATCCTCCCCAAATGACTGTTGTTTAGACATCCCTATGAGGGAGGATTAACTGCTTAAATAAGATAAAAAATATTGTAAAGAATGAAAGACTGAAGCAGGTATGGAATATGTTTCCAACTAGCCTAAGAGAATAAGTAGGTGAGGTTTTCTATAAGATCTTTTCTCCTCTCACATGTACTTTTGCAAAAAAAAAAAAGAAAATAAAAGTGTTTTTTCCTATACAAAGGAAAAATATATATTTTTTAAATCTCTTTTCAAATACTTTGAAAACTATACTTTGTCTTTTCCTGAGCAGGTACAATAACACTGGTGGGAAAAGCAACAAATTTCTATCAACATATTACAGCAGGAGTGCATACACACACAAGTAGGAAGTATCTATTATTGAGTCACTCTGTAATTAATACAGAAGCCCTTCAAGCTTCAAACAGGTACCAGTACATAGATTTTTACTTCATGAACTGCTGTTTTTGAAGAACAGTTTTATTCAGCTTGAATAAAAATGATAGAATACACTCTTAGAGACAGGCATTTCTCTCCAGAAGCCTGGCTGACCTCTCAGGTTTGTTGCATTTAAAGTCATATTTGATCCTGCAAGTGACACAACCCATTTTCTACCAAGCATGGTTCATCTGCTGAAGAAATTTTCTTCAGCTCTATATTGAACGAATAGATGTCGAGGTGATTATTTATTTATTATTATTATATTTATATATTTATTTATTGAACTCAATTACAACTAAATAAAACACATACACACACAAAGGTATGTTCTTTACCTATAGGCATACCATACAATACAGTAAGGACTTGATTTCATATGGAAATTGGAAAAGGAAACGATAACCAGAAAAGTTTAAGGAGCAACCTCAAAAAGTGAGGCATACGTATCTTTGCTGGCAGGTTGGCCAGCCTACTTAAGTGAGCTTTAAATTAGGCAAGCTAGGGGAAGGGATAGGTACAGTGACAGGGCTATAATAGGGCACACAACTTGGGAAGAACATACAGGATATGACAGTGGAAGATCCTCTTGCACTCCTTTGGAGCAAGCAGCAGACTCCATGAAATGACAGTACAACAATTAATGCAGCATGGTCAATATACTGGAGGAATTGGAGATTTGTGTCACAGGGTCATAGTATCATGTGGAGACATGGTGGGATAGTGTGCATGACTAAAATGCTGTCGTGTGCTTTTTAGGAAAGACAGGTCAGGAAAGTTAGGTATTGGAGCTACTCTTTATGTGAGAGAGCAAGAATATATTGAAGGAGCTGGAATATATTGAAGGAGAGTTGAAGGATAGCAGGTCAGGAGCTTACGGGTAAGGATTAAAGGACAGGTTAACACAGGTGACATTGTTGTGGGTGTTTCCAGACCACTTTAACAGGAAATCAAGGAGGCCTTCAACAGACAGTTGCAAGTCTCACAAGCCCTGGTTCTCACGGAGGAAGTCAACCACCCTGTTAGCTGCTGGAAAGACAGCACAATTAGGCACAAACAATCCAGATTTTTGCATAGCATTTATGATAACTTTTTGACAAAGATAGTGGAGGAGCCAACAAGGAGATGTATGCTGCTGGAGCTGGTACTAACAGAGAAAGAGATTGATTGCAGATGTGAAGTTTGGGGGTAGCCTCCATTGCAGTAATCATGCGATAGTAGAGTTCAGGATCCTATCTATCTATCAGGGCGATAAGTAAAATCAAAACCCTAGACTTCATGAGGGCAAACTTTGGCCCCTTCAGAGACCTACCTGGAGAAATCCCATGGGTTGGAGCCCTAGAAGGAAGGGGAGTCCATCAGACTTTTCAGTATTCAAGCATCATTTCCTCCAAGCTCAAGATTGATGCATCTCCAAGAGTAAGAAGTTGGGCAAAGGAGGCAGGATACCTGTGGGGATGAACAAGAAGATCCTGGAAAAATTCAGACAGAATAAGACAATATACAGAACGTGGAAAAGAGGACAGGCCCCTTGGGAGCAATATAGGAATGTTGTCAAAGTATGCAGAGTCGAGACGAGAAAGGCTAAGGGCTGTTTGGAATTAAATCTGGCAAGAGGTGTCAAAGACAACAAGAAGGGCTTCCTTAAATAAATCAGTAGCAAAAGAAAGACTAGGGAAAATGGAGGTCTGCTGATGAATGGGGTGAGTCCGTGCTTACAAAAGATACAGCAAAGGCAGAGTTACTCAATGCTACCTTTGCTAAGGCCAGGCCTCTGAAATGCCAGACTTTGGAGACAAGAGAGGAAGTCTGGAGAAAGGAAGATTTATTCTTGATTGAGAAAGATCATATTAGAGATCACTTAGGCAAACTGAACACCCATAGATGCATGGACCCGATGGGAGACGCCAGAGTGCCGTGGGAGCAGGTGTATGTTATTGCTAAGCCACTCTCCATCATATTTGAAAGGTCACGGAGAACAGGAAAGGTGCTTGAGGACTGGAAGAAAGCCAGTGTCCCTCCAGTCTTTTAAAGAGCAAGGACTCAGGCAACTACAGGTCAATTAGCCTCACCTCTATCCCTGGAAAATGGATGAGCAACTCATCTGGGATGTTATCTCTAAGCAGGTGTAGGACAAGAAGGTGGTCAGGAGTAGTCTGTATGGATTCACCAAGGAGAAAACAAGCTTAATTAATCTCATAGCTTTCTGTGATGAAATTATTGTTTGGCTAGATGAAGGGAGAAATGTTGTCTACCTAGGCTTCAGGAGAGCTTTTGACATTGTTTCCCATAACATCCTCACTGGTAAGTTGAGAAAATGTGGGTTAGAGAAACCTGGCTGAATGGCAGAGCTCAGAGGGTTGAGACTCGTGTTGCAGAGTCTAGCTGATAGTGTCCCCCAGGGATCAGTACTGGATCCAATCCTGGATGATGCAAGCAAATGTACCCTCAACAAGTTTCTGATGATACAAAACTGGGAGAAGTGGCTGATGCACCAGACGGCAATGATGTCATTCAAAGGGACCTTGCTGGGCTGAAGAGGACAGGGAAGAACCTCAAAAAATTCAACAAAGGCAAGTGCAGAGATCCTGCACCTAGAAAGGAATAACCTCTTGCACCAGTGCAGGCTGAGGGTTGACCTACTGGAGTGCATCCCTATTCTCTAGGACCTGAGAGTTCTGGTAGACTACAGACTGACCATGAGCCAGCAACATGCCTCTGTAGCTAAGAAGGCCAATGGTATCCTGCTGCCAATGGCATCCTGGAAAGAGTGTTGCCAGCAGGCCAGCACAAATTGAAGTGCAGGAAGTCCTATCTGAACTTGAGGAAAATCTTCTTGCCCGGAATGTCGACAGATCACTGGAACAGGTTGCATAGAGAGGTTGTGAAGTCTCCTTTTCTTAAGATATTCAAAACAATCTATTATAGATAGGTAGTGGGCCTGTTGATTATTCAACATTTATTCAATCCGTGTGTTCAATCTGTATCTTTTCATCACCATCTAACTCTGAGTTTTATTTTGGCTTTGCAAAAGACAGAAGCAAGTCAACCCTTTTACTTGTTCAGATGTTTGTTGCCATGGTTTTATGCACTGAGTTCCTAGGGAGATAACAAGTAAATTTCACTGGCAGTAAAATACTAATGTCAGCATCAACCAGCATCAATGTAGAAAACAAAACCTCTTGCAATGTGCCAATGCAATAAACAATGATCAAAACGTACTTAATGCAGGCACATTAAGATTTCCTTGTACTCCCTAGTGATTTTAATTTTACAACTACTTACATCTGCAGGAAGTGTGTTGTTCTTTTTCTAAAGACAGGAATCAAAGAACTGTGGGCATTCAAATAAATAATCAGGAAAAACATAATTCATTCTCTTCTTAGAGACAAATTCAGTAATTATATAATCTATAAAACAGATTAATCTAAACTAATTTTTAGGATGCTTGAATTTTAACAACAGATACTCAATTCCAGCAGCAAGCTCTTACTTGATTCTGGAACCATGTTTTGCTGCAAATGAAACTGGATCAATAGTTCAACTATTTAGTAGTTCAGTTTCATCTAAATATGTCTGTTTTGTAAAAATGTTATTTGCTAATGAAAGCATGTTCCAGCAAATACACATACGATTCTTTCAAGTACAGTGGCACAAAGAAAAAAACAGTCCACTACAACTGTTATAGTTATAGCGATCTACAAGTGAAGAGTGGAATTCCTTTCATGATTGCCTCCTAATCTGTCCATCATGATTCATTTCCTAAAATCCAGAAAGGAAGGAGGTTGATGTTATCATACTACATTTTGGGGTTAATTACAATTCTTTAAACACAAAGGCTGTATATCTCGATCTCCTATTGGGTTTGCTACTGAAATTGGGTTCTGTCTCTGAACATATTAATTTTCTATTTATTTTGCATGTCCTGCAAGGTGCTTTTAGGACCCTGCGTGTAGCAACTTTGACTGCTTGTGTTCAAGGTCTGCTCTGGTATGACACAGTTGTGTAACTTGGTATCACACTGCTGAGAAAAAAAAATCCAAACTGAGAAAAGCCTGGGGCCTTCACCCATGTACCTTCTGCTTGTTGAGTCCAGAGCTGCATTTAAGCTTAGGGCCTTGCCCTTGATCTGAAATATGCTGTAGGTATACTGTATCTTGCTGATATTCACCTTGGTTCTGCCTCACAACTAAACTTGTTTGATGATCTGTCCTGTTGGCTAACCCCAGTTTCTATCAGGGGATTTGCTCTGCTGTTCTTTGGGTGCTGTTGGACTGCATATCTTGTCAGTGAGCCCCCTGACCTTGCTGTCACCCAAGGTCGCCAAGGTTGTAACATGGTTCTTTCTCACAGCTCCCTCATACTTTTAGAGCTCAGACACAAAGCATTTTTTTCTGTTTATACATTAAAATGTACAAAAGCATATTAATCCAAAAATCCACAGTCCCTAGAGTCCTGTTCCCAAAATGAAAAAGACCTCTCAAAGTGAATATACAGCATTGCAACAGTTTTGAATGATTAAAATCCTATGCTACATCAGTTTTGTTTAGTTTCATAATAGTCTGGAACTGAGAGGCAAATGACTCTTTGGTTCTACCAAAGTTTCTGAGAAATTAAATGAGATGCCAGATTTTCACAACTGAAGAGATTTGAGCCCAAAGTTTTGCTGTATCACACATAGCAGCCATAACACCTTACCTGTTCTGAGCATACTTCAAGTGCACACACTGTAAGAATCTTGTATCTTTTTACACTTGCTTTGAAAAGAATTTATCACACAAGAAATGCCAACAAAGGAAAAATATTCTAAATTACCACACGTTCACAGACAGGCAGGTTTCTCTAGCATTGCTTCCATTACATCTTTTTGAGATTATCATATGGAAAACACATAGTTCATCTTCTCATAACACTGTTTCTACACTCTTCCAATGTTGTTTTCACAACGCACCCTCTGTCCACCCTCCAATTGATCCTCTGTCTTTTTTAATTCATGTCCCTCTTTAGAGCCAGAAACTCAGAGTCCAGTCACAGGACACTCAAAAAGGGTCTTCCTAAACCAGTAAAAAACTAAAAACTAAGTAAAATCAAGTTACGGCTTTCATTCTTACGAGAGCAAGTTCTTCTGGCTGGATCTTTCTATTGCTTATTTAGACCAGCCAGGAAATTAAATTCCATGGCATTTTACACCAGAGAAAATCTATCCTAGATCCCCTTATTTTATCTTTTTTCTCCTCTTGCTTTTTCTCCACTTGCTTTGCAAGTGTTAAAGTTTCATAATTGCACCTACAAAGTTGGAAGTTGTCTTAAAAAATATAATCTCTCACATACAGATACCAGCACGCCCATTCCATTTCTAATACTCTCAAAAAGTTCCTTCCATAGTTCCTTCCATACACTTCAGTATACCTCAAACATAATCCACAATACTGGCTATAGAGTTCACCTTGCTCCACTAGCATTGCCATAAAATCTCCCAGAAGAGAAAGCACAGATTACTTAGTAAGGAATCTGTCTCCACTGTTCCTCAGTCCTCCCACCTTAGTTCGCCCAGGCATTCCTTACATTTTCTCTTTCCTTTTCCACCTGCCCTCAGCCATTTTTCTTGATTGACAAAATATCCCACTGGACTCTCCACTATATTGTTTCTAGTATTCTAATAGTAGGTCATTAACATTTTCCCAGTTTACTCCTTCATATGTTTTAACACTTAACAAGTATCTCCTGATAGTTTTCTCCATTGAAATAAGCAACCATTTCTCCATGCATGCAATACCCCAATACATTGCATGCAATACCCCAATACATTGCATGCAATACCCCAGAGAACCTAAGAATTCTTCTGGTGGTGTGCAAATATTTCTTGCATTAAGAAAAATTGGGGTTCAGAAAGCTAAATTCCCTAGCACTGTCTCCACAGTTTCAGCTCAACATTTTATATTTCACTAAATATTCTAAAACCAAACTCCATTTTACTAATTTTCTCCAATGATTTCTATCTAATAATGATGTAACATATTTCCCTAGCATCAGTTCTAATTCTTATATTTTCTTCCATAGCTCATGCCTTATACGAGTTGTTCTATAAAGCAGCGTTGAAAAAAAGACAAAACAAACAAACAAGTAGTTCCTAACAAATAATGATTCATAAAGGCCTTTTGGTAATATGAGAACACAGACAGTAGAGACTAAGTTTCTTTGTGGAGCTTTTCAATGCAGTGTTACCCTATTACCCCAACACTCACACCCTAACTCACTCTTCTGGCATTGGTATTGCATTGTTATCCAGGAAACATAATACTCATAGTAATAAGAGGATTTGAAAAATATATAGATTTAAAGTATTTCTAACTTTTTTTTTCTGCATTTTTATATAAGTCTCCCTCTCCTACTTTTTTTCCACCCCAAGCTCATTTGGCCTGAAATACTTTCACTGCAGGATTCCATCAGGATGGTTTCATATCTTGATAGTTTTGTAACAAACTATTCTCTATTCTTTTTAAAATGTGGAGTTCAGTCACACAAGAACACAAGACTTTAAAACCCAAGGGCCGGTCTTCACTGCATTCGCATAACAGAGGCCCACAGTAGACCCATCTTTCTTCACCACATTGTCACCTCTGGCTTGTCTCCAATATAACCTCAGCATTCCTATCATATTACTGCAGCATTTTTCCTGGGATCCCACCAAAATTCCCAAACACACACCCCTGTAGTACTTCTGCTTGTGACACTTCTTAAGCATTCTCTTTGTATTTCTCAGCATCTCCAAACCAAGCCAGCATTCCCTACTGCCTGGTGAGAAATCCCTCTCCAGAGAGGGTTTCCATTATCAGAGTTCAAGTACCTCTCAACCTCTCAAGTCATCCTCATGTCACATAAAGTGCAGTATAAAAGAGGAGAAGAGGACAGGCAGACCACAGAAAGACTGAAAAGAACCTGGGCATGCTACAGTCAGAAAAAGGCAGTACTCCCTTTTCCAAGGGCAAAAAATGTCTCTTTGCCTAACTACAGTTTTTGCAAATTCTACATACCTAAAGCAGGTTGGTGTTAATCTCCAATGATGGGTAATATGTCTCATCTCAAAATGTATATTGAATTCTCCAAGATTTCCAAACTAAACATGCTCCTCTGAGGTCCTTTCCCCCAAGAGATATGAACCAGTGCTGTTGAAGCAAATGCTGGAGGACAGGGCTTGCAGGTCCTTTTGCCTCAGTAGATTACACTGGGGCATCTTGTCTGCTCTGGCTTTGCAGCTGTATCAGGTGGCAAGTAGGCTGACCTTTCACCTGGCATAACTTCTCTATTTTCCTCTCAAACTAGTCAGCAGCATCAGGAATTGAAAAAATAAATGACCTCTGTTATTCAAGAATCTATTAATTTG
The DNA here is from genome assembly GCA_032275445.1 of Crypturellus soui. Lineage (NCBI taxonomy): Eukaryota > Metazoa > Chordata > Aves > Tinamiformes > Tinamidae > Crypturellus > Crypturellus soui. The sequence goes on from JAUBNY010000926.1 coordinate 2,052,142, forward strand.
GATTATTATCAATGAAGATGAATGAACTTGGATTATTACCATGATTTAACTAACTCATTCCCTCTTGCTGTTTCTACTAGCTAGAATGTAGTTTGTTGGCTAAAATGGGTCTCAGGGCTAAATATACTTTTCTCTTCTACTTTTTTTTTTTTTTTCCCGTTGGCTATGAAGGCCAGGAAGACTTCCACTAACTTTTGTACAGACACATCTGTAACTAAGTGAAACACTGGGCAATGAAGAAATAGATCTCTACCAACATTCACAAGTCAATTGCAGTAACTGGAGTACCCTCCTCCTCTTCTTCCTCAGCTTCTCTGAAAGTTTCTCAGCTTATCTCTGTGCTAGCATAGAATGGTTACTTTTGCAGTCATAAGCCATTATAAGTCTGAATATCCTTGCACACACTCATCTTGAAAGCATTCATGCTACTAGTCAGCGTCAATGTACACTGTATTATTTTAACATATTGGCTTTTTTTTAATCAGCTAAATCAGGAGGTATTTGTACAATTTATGATAGAAATATCTTGATAATAGATGCATTTAATTTACAGCAGCAGTATCAGCTAGATTATAATTATATTTCTGTGCATTTTCACCTCTAATTTTAGCAATGCTTTAAGATTTTCTTGTCTAAGAAAAGATTTGATTGCTCCACATTTACAGAAGAAATTATACATAGCCTGTCAAGAAGAAGGATTAGTCATACAAAGTAAAGGATCACTTCCAAGAGATCAGCATCAAAGTGCAGGGGGACCAAAAACATTAAAGAATAATCAGTAAATGATCAGAGAGAACACAGTATTTTTTTCCATTAGACACAAGTGTTACATTTTTCTATTAGACACATGTGTTTATTCATGCTATTTTGAGTACAAATACAATTTAAATTGTGGTGATTAATTGTTTTAGATATAAGTTAATTGTATTCATGGTGTTACACAGACTTTGAGGAGCACTAGTCTATGGACAAAATGGGATGCCTGCTTTGATCCCTACTAAGGTACGTCAGTGTATGGCCTGACTTTTTTTCAGGGTCAAAGTGTGAATACCAAGGTGATTTGGTTCAAATTTTCTGAAGACTATGCAGACTCCTGAATATTTCCCGCCCTCACTTTCACTTCAAAGGAGGGTTTTTCACCAACAACGATAATAGAGAAAAAATTAGGGAAAAATAGGGAAAAAATCCAAGATAGAAAAAGACATGATTCCCCTCAACTTATGATCCTGTTTTCCCTAAGCATATTATTGCTAATTTGATATACAAGGAAACACGGCTGATGTTTACCAAACTTATCTCTGCCCAAGAATGATTAGACTTAGTATGCAGATCACAAGGGCCTGAGCCATACTTAGGAAGGAGTAAAACCAATGGACAAATGTCTGCCACATTTATTTACAATTATTAAATTGTGTAGACTTTCACCCGTGGAATCAGCAAAAGGAAACTTTTTAGCCTAATCATAAAAGCATAAACTGTATGCCTACTATCCCATCCATATTTCAAGACACGTCTTTTTTTTTCTTTTTTTTTTTTCAGAGAGAGGGATATTGAATAAGATCTCAAGAAGGGAGAGCCTAAAAGTTGGAAAAGCCAATGAAGCTGTTACAAAGTCAAAATTTCCCTTCAGCCAGATTTTGCTGGATCTCTCTGAAAAATCCTGCTTGCTTCTTTGCTTCCCGTTAAAGTCAGAGATAGAGAATGGGAAAACAGAGTGGTTTATTCTTACTTTTTTATACAGTGGTAAGTATGTGAAGCATTCTGTAGACCATCCTCAGCAGCAACAGCAGTAACAATGACTAGGACAGGAATACATATTCTCCTTAGAAATCTCCTTTTCTAGCACATCCATTTTGTTCTTGTCCACTTTCACTAATATTATACGCCCTACAAAGGAAGAAGGTTCCAATTGACTCCTCGGGGTCCCACGGTAGAGAATGATGTGCAAACTAAGCCCTTGTTCCAGGTCATACAGCAGTATGACTCCAGCCAATCACCAGTATCTTGCTTCCTGACATTTCCACACTTGGACAACTCCTCTGTGCAGCAATATTTCCAAATAACTAAAGAAACCCCTTTCATTTATTCCACAACACAGTGCCCTCCTGTACACTTGCCACATCCCAAGGGCAGAGCTAGAAATAGAAAGCCAGCCACACAGTTTTCCATCAGTTATTGAGATACCTTAAGCAGTGGAATAATACAAGATTAGCAAACGAAAGTTAGCTCACTTTCACCAATGTTAGGAGAAGGGAAAACACCCCGAAAGTCTGCCATGAATGATGTTCCCATTCAAACAAGCATATGGCAGGGTTGATTGAGCCAGAGTCTGAATGTAAAAAGAGTATTGCTTTCCTATAGCAGAAGTGAAGGGACTGGGGAAGAAATGTGTCTGCATTCACAATATTTTATACACTTTGAGATGGAGACTGACTGTATATAACAATATTCTGAAAGCTCGTTTTGAATAACGAAAATCCCTAGCTAGCACATTGCTTGTCATATAGTGGAACAGGACAACAGAGGAATAGGACAACAGGACAACAGTGGAATATGACAACTTTGGTTGTCCTACTAGGTGAAGTATTTATGCCATCTGCAACCCTGCTTAACTAGTTTTGATCAGTATAAAGAACTTACCAGATTAACCTCACGGGCTTTGATGGTGCATATAGACTTTACTTCCTCAAACATATCCCTGTTAAGAATATCTCAATTCCTCACTTCAAGACTAGCCAAAAAATTATTCCAGTATATTAATTTATCTACAGCAGTGCTGCTTCATGCACCGAAACTAAGACCTAAGATGTCCAGAATACAGATATGTTCATATATAGCTTCTATGTCATCTTCTTCTATCAGACAATGCTTACATACACACACAAACCCCTCATCACATAAGCTAGCCCACATGTCTACATTTAGCTATATGCTGCCATATGTATGTAGAGACACACCAGATATATATCCTGTGGGTGCTTGTTACTACTAAATTTGACATCACTAGTAGATGCCAAAGAGACAACTACAAAAATACCTTTAACTCTTAAAAAAGTGCTCTTTTCCATCTGATTCTGATGTGTTTGTCATAAAGCATGGCTTAGCTTTTTATTTCTCTCTTTTTTGTGCACTTGTTTCCATAGCATTCTCTGAAAATTCAGAAAAGTGAACTGACTTACCCAACCCTTCCACTATCCATGGAGGAGTTCCCAGCACTTTATATATATTCTTCTCACCCCCTCTTTCTCTTTGTGCACTTTACCTCACTAGAAAATAATGTTTACCACTTCTCACTTAAGCATTCTCTTGAATTATGTATCAGCTGGATCCATAATAGGGAGTTACAGAACAGGAAAAGTCCAACTATGTTACCTTCTATATCTCCCTGTTCACTTTATCTCAAGCACTTCTGTGGCACCTGTAGTAACTAAAGAGTTCATTTATCTCCCAACGACCCAATCCATCTTTATAAGGCTCTATGTAGCAAGGTATTAATAGTCCATTTAACTCTTAGCATTATGAGCCTAGAAGAAAAGGATTCTGACACTTACAGTGGGAATGGAAAACTGATGGCTAAGAGCTTAATAATGTTATTGTATCACCAGTCCAACATGACATGGAACACGTCAGGGTCTTCAGGCTCTAGATACCTCAGAGTCAACACAGTCTTTATTAGACTGAAAATCTGCTTCGAACCTATATTTAAGCCCAAACAGATTTTAGAAACTACAAGTGAGACCACATCTGCAGATCTCCACTGGTTTCAGTTTCTTCAAGCTGAAAAAACAAACAAACAAACAAACAAACAAACAAGAAAAATTTGGAGACAATTCAGCTGGACATTCAGGAGTGTCAAGATGGTCAAGATGCTACAAGATATGAAGTATGAGGAAAGCCTAAGGAAACTGAGTTTGTTTAGGTTGCAGAGGAAAAGCTAACAGTACTGGGAAAAGGAGGATTTTTTTTTTCTTCCACTCCTTGTACATATCTGAGAAGAGTCTAAGGAAAGTAAGGGGAAGGGTAGGAAATAACAGTTTGCAGCAAGAAGTCCTGACTGCAAAGGAAGGATAAACAAACAAACAAAAATCTCTGTGGGACTGATGCCTCAATGGAAGAGATGTACAGAGAGGTTGCTGCACTCTCCTAAATCTGTTTTCCTGGGATCACTACAGATCCCTCCTGAGCCTTTCAGAGAGAGCCTCTGCAGTGGCAAACTGAGATCCCACTTGCCCTTTATGAAGGTCTGCTCAGAGGCCATTTCACATTCTCAAAAACCTACAGCAAATAGTAGCCAAGGAGTTAAAATGTCATGTAAAAGTTGTGGTGTGTTCCTCTCCTTGCTTAAAAAAAAAAAAAAAAAGATTTCAAAAAGACATTTGATACAAAAACATAGGTGGTGGTAGTCCCCAGCAGAGATAGTGACAGACTGAGTGATGCGAGAAAACTTTCTAATTTTATTCACAGAGCTGGGCAGGTTTGAAGAATTTCAAACAAAAATAAATAAACTACACTCAGCAGAAGTTTTCACTTTAGGACCTTCTCTTTCTCTCAATGCACTGGAAAGAAACACTTCAATGATTATTTTTACTATCAGTGTAAGAGCGTAGGGAAAACATATTCTTGAAAGCAAGGCTACCAGCACCTCCAATCACTTCAGAAGGAGGGAACATTAGAACCATCTATACAGAGAGCAAGCACAACCATAAGCAATGTTAAATTGCTAATTTGAAAATTTAGAGGATATAATATGAAGATTTCACATTGAACTTCCCTGAAAAGAGAGTCAAAAAGCATATATCAGAGCTCAGGGGAAAAAAAAAAGAAAAAAAAAAAGGTACTTTACATAAGTTCATAATATGGAAGACCAGACAAATAAAACTGTTTAGAATTTTAATATGACTTAAAAAAATGCAGTGCTCTCAAAGAAATTGTCTGGTTTGACTTTGAAACCCCTGTTCCCCATTACTTGATTAATTTCCCTCAGAGTTTTAGGGCACAACTGACCTCCAATAATTAAATCCACTACCAAAATAAATAAACACATCCTTTTATCCTTAGACCATCTTGCTTACTGAGTTACTGCATTTTATACTATCAGTCTCAGTGTTAACTTTAATATCTATTCACTAAGGAATACTAATAAATCCCTTTTTCCTTTCTGATGTTCTTTTGGTTGAATTATTGGAGGTCAAACAAAAATAAATAAATAAAACTAAACAATTTTTTTTTAAATTTTCTTCAGTAAAAAGAATTTTTGGAACAAAATTTTGTTCTGGGGAAAAGCTTTGGATTCAAATCTAATTGTTTAAGGAGGCAAATCCATCACGAAAAAAGGTCAAAAAACAAATGAGAATCAGTTGCATGTTTTAACTACTCTTATTAGTAAGAGTAGTTTAAATTGGTAACTCGCCATTCATTTGCTTGTAGCCCTCCTACACAAAAATATATATTTTAAATATTTGTTCAGGAATCTGGATCAGTAAAAGTATGATCAACACATCAGTTTAAATAGATGAATTTCTCTGAATTTACTTAGAAATGAGTGCAAAAATAAAATTGTGACATTATTTGCAAGGTCCAGCTATTAGTAATCATACAGGTATTTCTGCAGGATTATTGATCATCAAAGAGAGAAGCTTCGTGGATAAAAGAAGAATGAAGTGCTGCACTATTTTTCATTTTTGTTTTATGTCTGCAATAAACAAAAATAGATTCTTCATTAACAGACTAGCACTAAGAAAGCCAGTCATATCATTTCTATATTTTGAAAAGCAATGCCCATGCAGACTGATGACTTCATTCATAAGGTCCTTCCTCAACATTAACTTTAACTTCCACAGCAGATCTGCCCTGCATAGCTTAATTAAAAGTGCTGTCATATACTGTTGAACACACAGACTCCTAAAGCAGAAGAAATGTTCCCCATAAAACTAGTGTTCAGAACTTGCATAAAGATTTGGTAATCTCAGAAGGGCTGAAATTACTCTTGGGACTCAGTTCAGAGGGTTCTTACCTGTTCATGCATGAAAATGTATGCTGTCATCAACCAAAAGGAAAGCAACAGTCCTTAACCAGATCTATAATGCTAGCAGATGACAAGAGATGCAGCAGAAACATAAGTAGAACCAGATTGCCTGTATTGTAACGCAGGCAGGTTAACCACAAAATGAGTCTTTCTCAAGAAAGCCCTGATTAATTACTGGAGATCAATCAGATAATAAAATGAAGCCTTCTAAAAATGAAGGCTTAAGTCAAAGTCATTTCTGTTAGCTGTAAAATTTTTTAGAATATATTACATTGTCACTGTACACTTAAATGCAGGAAGTAGTACTTTTGGAGTTTTGTGCCTTCACTCCAACTCTTAAGCTGCTCTCTGCAGAGTGCAGAAGCAAGTGTCCTTTTGCGCATCCTTCCACCATAGTATGGGTACGCTGATTAACTTTTTCCAAGAAGAATGCCACGTAGGTGCTAAGTAATTCTGTTTGCAGAGCTTTCAGTGCTGGAAGATTTGAACTATCTGGCATTAGCAGTTAAAAAGAGTTGATTTTACTGGCTGATCTGCTACATCAATTAATATATTGAGGGGATTTTGTTTCACTGCCTACTCGCTTTTGAGCAAAAGAGAATGAAAACATTTGCTTGAGGAAGAAAAGGCAGTAGGCACTGCCTCCAGAAACCATCCATTTTCAGCCAATTCATCGTAATTTATAATACAAAAGATCCTTTAATAAGCAAGTGCATAATACTGAAAGTGTAAAATGACCACAATGAATCACTTAATACATCTTCAGTAGGAATAGCATTCTTTTGGCAGTCATCATAGTCCTGGCTGAAGTAACAAAAGTGGCTTAGGTTAAGCTTATACCATGTAATGGAACATAGCACATAGCAGCCCCTAAAGCAAGTTTCAACCCTATACCACCCATGTACACAGTGATCTGCACCTCCAGGCAGATGTTACAGCTCAGGCATCATATCAGCAGAACCACAGTAGTTCACTGCCTGCCTGTGAGAGTAAGTCCTGCTTTGCAGGCGCTGCAGTAGCATCCCTGTCCCATTCTGGAGGCTAGCACAACCTTCCTATGTATGGGAAGTTTCACACTGGGATTCTTTGCTCTGTTATGCTCCCAATACCTGGCTGTAGTATTTTCAAGGTGAGATTTCACAGTCAGACACATTTAGCCATCTGCAATTGCTGCTTAAAGTATGTCTCCCTACTTTTTGCTTTGCCTACAGCTTCATGTTTCTCATTCTTTCCCCACCCCTGCTTTGCACATGCACCATTAATCACCTAGCTACGCAATGAATCAGAGCAGCAGGCTGATGCAGCTGAAAATATTTCTTTTAGCTCAAAAACCTGCAGCCACAGGGATATAAAATTAGTCATTATGTTGCAAGCCTCTCTGGACTAAGGACCACATTTTCACAGATCTTTGTACTACTAGAACCAACAGACCTCAAAAGACACAGTAAAGGCATGTCAGCTTTTTACACATTAAATAATCACCATCTTAAATCCAAGAAGATAATAACATATCAGAATCCAACTTTCTCCTATCCCCAAAATGGGCACGTTTCATGAATATATTACATTCCTAAGCATACCTGCATATCTGCTGCCTCTTTGACAGATGCTTGTGTAACTGACAGATCAAGCTAAACATAACCTATCAGCTCCCCCATATGCTCCAGTCTTTCCAAATTTAACAACTCCTATCATATGCAAGTCAAAAACATCTTTCATATTGAAGTATTTTTCAGATTCCTGACACTTCAGTATAAGGACTCTAAAACTTAACAGTGGAGGAAGGGGATCACAGAATCATAGAATCATAGAATGCCTAAGGTTGGAAGGGACCTCTAGAGGTCATCTAGTCCAACCCCCCTGCGCATGCAGGGCCACCTGCACATGGCGCAGGACCGCATCCAAGCAGGTCTTGAAGATCTCCAGAGAGGGAGACTCTACAACCTCTCTGGCAGCCTGTTCCAGTGCTCTGTCACCCTCACTGCCAGGAAATTTTTCCTTAAGTTCCTGTGGAACTTTTGATGCTTAAGTTTGTGGCCATTTCCTCTAGGTCTATATAATATAATATCTGCTGATATATCTCCTGGATTTCCTGAGTGTTATTAGATTTAAAATGCCATATACAAGACTAACATTCCTCGCCACCTCCTCATACAAAACTCCATTCCAACAAGCAACTGTGCTAACCACCAGGAGCATAGATATAAGGCCAGTAAGCTATTAAAGCTCACTCTCAGAGCACACTATAAACAAAACCCACTCAGCTAGAGAGAGAGAGAGAGTCATATTTTCTTCTCCTATAGGCCAGAGACTCATCTTGTCAATGAGGCAAAAACCGACTTCTGTTTCAGGGCTTCAGGGAATAACATAGCAAAACCTCACCTATTCTCCTTCTTCAAAACCACACAGCTCATGTGTCCTAACAAGCAGTTAAATCAGGGGAAAAGAGTTCTTTGTCAACTGAAGTGGGCAGGTAACTCATGAATACTCAGCACTCCTAACAACCATAGATCATGTGGAGCTTTTCACTTTGAAGTATCCCAGAGAGCTTTACACACTGTAAGCAGCTGTAATCAAATCCACCACAGAAACCCAGTTACTTAGCCAGTGAGAGACAGTGAGAGAGAGCTGCTGCCTAACTAGTCAATCAAGTGAAAAAACAAACAAACAAAAAAAAAAAAACCAACTTCATGACAGGAAAGAGAATATACCATTAGTATCATGCGGCCAGGTGGGAAAAAGATGATATTTCATAGAATCATAGAATAGATAGAATTTCTATTATATTATTAATTATTCTGTAGAATTTCATAGAACCATCCTTAAGGTTGGAAGGGACGTCCAGAGATCATCTAGTCCAACCTTCCTGCACATGTGGAGTCACCTATAGCATGTGGCACAGAAGTGTGTCCAAGTGGGTTTTGAAGTTCTTCAGAGAAGACTGCACAACCTCCCTGGGCAACCTGTTCCAGTGCTCTGTCACCCTCACTGTCAAGATTTTTTTCCTTAAGTTCCTATGGAAATTTTGGTGCTTCAGTTTGTTGCTGTTTCCTCTTGTCCTATCACTGGCCACCATTGAAAAGAGGCTGGCCCCATCCTCCTCACTCCCTCCCTTAAGGTATTTGTATACACTGATCAGGCTCTAATCAGCCTTCTCCTCTTCTGGCTGAACAGGCCCAGTTCTTTCAGCCTTTCATCATAGGGTAGATGTTCCAGGCCCCTGATCATCCTCATAGTCCTGTGTTGGACTCTCTCCAGTAGTTCCACATCCCTCTTGTACTGGGGAGCCGATAACTGGACACGGTTCTCTAGATGTGGTCTCACCAGGGCTGAGTAGAGGGGAGGATCATCTCTCTTGACCTGCTGGAGATGTTCTCCTTAATGCACCCCAGGATGCCATTGGCCTTCTTGGCCACAAGGACACACTACTGCCTCATGGTCAACTTGTCATCCATTTCTCATCCACCCAGGTCCTTCTCTGCAGAGCTGCTCTTCAGAAGCTCAGTCCCCAGCAACCCCAGGTCCTGCAGCTGGGGAAGAATAACCCCAGACACCAGTACAGTACAGTACAGACTGATGTCTGGGGCTATTCCTCCCCAGGTGCAAATGGTGAAGAACTGGGCCTGTTGCACTTACCCTTGTTGAACTTCATGAGGTTAAAGGGAACATCCCTTAATTAAGGGAAACTTAAAAACACATATTCGACTTCAGTCAGTGGACAAAAAAATGGCATGGCTACATTTGCTTAAGAAGTCTGTTAACAGCTCTACAGAGCCCACATTCCTCATTTTATATCTCACAATAATGTTACCACTACAAGAATTATATGAGCCTGTGGTAGCGCTGAAGATATCATCCTGAGTCTGAGGTAACAGTAGAGCCAGAAAAATGAACATCTCGCCCTGTTCTTGTAATCTTGCTCACCTACAGACCAAACTGATAGCCTCTTCCTCTGAAGCTTCATCCAAATCTCAGTAAAGATGAACAGATTGGACTTCAATGATCATTAGAGTACATCCCAAAGGATGAAAATTCTGAGAAAATGCAGAGTTTGATATAAAACTAGAAGCTGGTACTACAACCAGAAATCATTCCCATGTCTGACTGTAGCAGTCAGTAATCCAGGGTAACAAAAGATAGACATAGCTATGACATAATTTAGATAGATAGGGTTTAAATGCCCAGGCCAGAAGCTTCCAGCATACTTAAGCAGGAATGGCAATTGCTTGAGAGGGATTGGGAAAATAAATAAGCAGTCTGAATATAAATCCAAGTCAGAAGTGACTTGGTAATAGCTCAAGAATCTGCTTGTCTGTTTTCTCCCATTCTCAGTTCAAGTTACTGATGCCAAAACAGCTCTGTTACTGCTTATGTGGCCTATCTCCAGCATGGGAACCTCTTGAAAGTGACCTGTCAAAATCAGATGGTCATTGTGAAAGACAGAATATGATCCTAGCACCAACAATCCCAAACATTATCAAAGAATTTGGGCCCCAGAAATGACTTACCAAAAATGGCTTACCAAAAGAGAACTATTGTGAAAAATGACAACAGGATCTTATCAATATGTATAAATACCTAAGGGAAGAATGTTAAGAGGATGGGGCCAAACTTTTCTTGGTGGTGGCCAGTGACAGGACAAGGGGTAACACTACCCATGTGGTGATTTTTTTTTTCTCTAGTGACTCAGCAGAACTTCAATAATATCACAAGATACCTTGCTAGGAATCCACTACTTTATCTCAAAATGATCCCATTTTCAGAGAGTTTCCATCACTGTCTACCAAAGATCCATAGTAACATACCACTATGACCTTGCATTTTCAAAAGCTCATACAGGACATACAGTTGCAAGGTTCCTGTCAAATATGACCTAATTTGTTTTTAAGTTTAATATTATCATAAGGGATTTTATGGATTTGTGTATGTGCTGTCATGTTTTTAAAAAATATTTTCAGCAAGATAATGAAGAACAAGTCTTCCCAGTTAGCTGTCTCACACTAACACAAACTGGTAATGCTGCTTAAGCCAACCTGCATCACAGAGTTCTTATGAAAACTGCCACACAACTTCCAGAAGTTAGAGTATTATTTTAAGAGCATCAGAGAAAGACAAAGCAAAAAGTCAGGAGATATGATTACCAGGTGAATAAAATGCAATAACAGTCCTTCCAAAGCTAAAAGAGCAATCCAGGAGAGTCCTGCCTCCACAGTCTCAGTAGAGTGCAGTAATCAAAGAAAGCTGCAAACTGTGAGGATCCAATTTTCCTCAGTCATGCTGTAACCTATCCAGAAGCCAGTAACTATGCAATCAAAAAGAAGCTATACATCTGATATGATGCCTGGGGACTTACAGCATAGCTTTACTCATTGGAGCCAGGGAAGGAGGAGCCTGAAAGACATGTTAGAAAGATCTGATTATATATTCCAACAAACAAAATAAATGAGCATAAGTAGGTAGGAGATGCAGTTTTCAGTGAAGCACTTACATATCTCAAAAATAATGCTTGAAACATAACATAGACATAATCAGTGGGTTGAAAAACAAGAATAATTGCATTCGTGAAGAGTAAAAAGTACTGAACTGTGAGACAGCACTAACAAAACACTGAAATTGATAAGAACTTCTAGGTTACTTCAGTGCAAATTTATTGATATTAATGGAAGGAAGCAGTTTCACTGGGACAGACAGAGAAATCTGAATGCACAGAGAAATCAGAATTTACCATCTGGGGAGCCTGTGCCACATGTTCTAGGTGTCCCTGCTTGTGCAGGGGTGTTGGACTAGGTGATCTCTACTGGTCCCTTCCAACTTTAACCATTCTACGATTCTGTGACAACAATTATGAAAAACAACATTGAAATACCGCAAGCTAATCAGGAAGTCTGATTTTGCAGTGACCAGTATATCAATACTAAACAGATCCGTTATTTTCAAAAGAAGCTGACATACATAACAAGGGGCTAAAAATTAGACCCTGGGGGGAAGAATCAGTTAAAATTTGCAATAATGGCTGCTCTGTCCTATTTTTGTGCCAGTAAACAGCAAAACTCAATTTGGACCAAATTTTTCACAACCTTTTACATTAGAGTAGCCAAGCACCCTTTTGCATTGTAAAAATATCACCCCATCAGCACAGCCATTGGAGTGGTTATTAAATAACAATGCAAAATACAGTGGAACTGCAAACAGAAGACTAATGGTTTCAGGGGGACGATAATAGGTGCATTAGAAGAAAGTATCAAGAGATCTGAGATTAGGAATATTCACAGACGTTTAATGAGTTCTATTATTTGATAGGGTGAAGCTGACAACATTCTTCTTAGGGACTATCTAGAGAGGGGAATGCAGCAGTGAACAGATATGCATTTAATCAAGAAGCTCCAAAAGCTGATATACAGCTGCATCAGGAAGGAAGTGTCCAGAAGTCAACCTACTAATTTAAGGCACAGCCTCAAGGCTGTAAGTAACAAGGGAGTAAGGATGCTCCAGCTAGCTTTGTGTAAATGTGTTGCACAGCATATAGAGAGACTCTAACTCAAACTACTGCCCTGATTTCTGGGCTCATCTGTATTAAAAACTTATCAGCAACTTGGAACAATTCCAATTTGTCGCAAAAAGGCTTCAGGAGTCTTAGAAATTATGAAGAAGGTATTTGTCCCCATTAGTCTACTTTAATTTTGTTTCTCTCTCTTCCTGCTGAATCTAGTTGGAGGCCTGTGGCCAGTGGTGTCCCCAGAGACAGTACTGAGCCCAGTACTGTTCAAGTCATTCATCACTTACTTGGATGAGGGATCAGAGCGCACTCTGAGCAAGTCTGCAAATTATACCAAACTGGGTGGAGTGACCAACACTCCCAAGGGCATGTGCTGCCAGTGAAAGGGACCTAGACAGGTTGGAGAATTGGGCAGAGAGGAACCTCATGAGCTTCAATAAGGACAAGTGCAGGGTTCTGCACCTGGAGAGGAATAACCCCAGACACCAGTACAGATTAGCTGGAAAGCAGTAGCATGGAGAGGAATTTGGGAGTTATGGCTGACAACAAGGTAACCATGAAGCAGCAGCGTAGTCTCGTGGCCAGGAAAGCCAACAGGATCCTGGTCTGCATTAGAAAGAGTACTGCCAGTAGGTCAAGGGGGGTGATCCTTCACCTCTACTCAGTTCTAGCGAGTATTTTGTGCAGTTCTGGACTCCCCAGTACAAAAGGGATGTGGAACTTCTAGAGAGGATCCAGACAGAATGACAAAATGATTAAGGGACTGGAGTATCTATTGTATGAGGAAAGACTAAGTGTGCTGGGCCTGTTTAGCCTGGAGAAGAGAAAATTGACAGGGGATCTTATCAATAAGTGCAAATATCTGAGGGGAAAATGTAAAGACGATGGAGCCAAACTTTGCTCAGTGGTGGCTGGTGACAGGACAAGGCTATAAATTAAAACACAGGAAGTTCCACCTCCATATGAGGAAGAACTTCTTTCCTGTTATGGTACCAGAGCACTGGAACAGGCTGCCCAGAGAGGTTGTGGAGTCTCCTTCTCTGGAGATCTTCCAAACCTGCCTGGATCCCACCCTGTGCCCCATGCTCCAGGTGTCCCTGCTTGAGCAGGGGGGCTGGACTAAATGATCTCTAGAAGTCCCATCCAACTTCAACCATTCTGTGTGACTCTGTGTGATTCTGTGAACCTCCTTCCAGAGATCTATCCAGTTGTACTGTAGGTTAAGTAGAGCCCAAGCAAGAACGTAAATGCAAGTGGTACTCATATGACATATACTGGAAAGAACCAAAAAGCAGTTTGGGAAATTAACTGTCACACAATAAAGAGAAAATTCACAGTAAGAAGTTAATAGGGAAAAGGAAGTTTAGGATGGCATGTTTTCTCAGGATGACCCATCTTCTAAATATGTGTAAATGACAGGAAAGATGTTTTATTTTGTCTCATGAAATCAAATGCAAATGGGAACTCAGATGACCCATGATCAAAGAACTGGACTTGGACCCTCAAACATATGAATCAGGGTGATTTGGGGGGTAAGTTCTTACCCTCTAGAATGAGCAAGCAATAATTCATTTTTTTTTCATTTCAAAATACTATATGTATAGGATTCCCATTAGTAGGCGCCTAATCTGTTCTGATCACACAAGACTCTACTCTGATCCTCCAGTAAGTTGTATTTCTATCTCTACAAGTCAAAGTTCGGATCTTTCTCGAATTGCAATGAGTTAAAGAGGTAATCAGAGTGCAGCTGTCAGAAAAAGCGTTCTCTGGAGAAGCTGTGCTTGTTCTGCAGTAGTTTTACAGTTTTTTTTCTGATAGTGAAAGAGGAAAAGGGAGCAGCAGATATGTTAAAATCAGCCTCACTGCTAACGACTTCACAGCTTCACTTTTTTTTTTTTTTATTTCCCAGATTCCTTTTCCTTCGGCCCCCAAAAACATGATTGCCAAAAATTTTGAAGTGAAGATTTATTTTTCTTGAAGTCAAATGTTTTCTCCTGTCAAAAATAAAATTCTGTTTTTTGCTGACATGTTTTTGGAGAAAAGAAAAAGTTTCCATTTTAATCAGTTTTGCACATTTTGAAAAGCTTCTTAGATAGCTTTCCTAAAATGAGATTATATTCCTGGCAGCTAATGAAATGAGGAAAGCAAAAGTTCTTCTTTCTTCTGCTTTAGCAGCTAGTTTGTGAGACCATCAATATTTCAGAACAGAAAGATTTTAATATCAACCTTTAGACCAAAAATTCTATCTCTTCCTTTCTTTGGCCCAGTAAGTGGGGAAGCAGTGGCTTACTGTAATTTCAGTGGCACACTCCTGCTTCATGCCACCCCAATCAGTTTGATATCTTCCTTGTTTACTCAGACTCTTACAATAGCACCAGAACATCTGTAACTAAGGAAAAAAAAAAAAAGAGCACCACATCTCTCATTCCATGACTCCTGGGAATCAAATTTCAGATGAAAAGCTTCCTCTAACTCTAAATCTTCACCTTTTTTCTTACACTGCCAAGTTATAGACTTGTAGTCCCAGATGAGGACAAAATTCCCCAACTGTCTGTGTTCTCCATCATGAATAACAAGTGACTAAAGAAAGACACAGCTGATTTAAAATATGTATTTCAATGAAGAGTTTGGCATCATTCTCTTCCTAGATTTTCACACTGGTGGCATGTGCTTCACACCAGTCCCAAATCACAGTGAAGTTTCCACTGTGTCCTCAGAGTGATGATAGGTTCTAAGGGTATGACGAACATAGATTTCAGAATTTGTATGAATCCCATATAATATTCATCAGCAATTATTGAAAATAATAAATACAAATAAGTAAGACATTGCCAGGGCATCCAAGCACAGTCAACTTGAGAGGCATATGCTTCACACTGTCTATGAGCAGAAATTTTGTCAGCACCATCCATCTGGTACCATGAGGGAAGGAGCAGCTTTGCCTGCATATTTTGATTCCAACTCAAGCAAGTTGGACTAAAGAGTATGAATAAAGGCTTTGAAGTGATCTGACATTTTCAAAGGAGGCAGGAAGCTTAGGAAGTGACATGCTCTGCTATGGTTCCACCAACTGCAATGTAAATATGGGATATCACAACCAGTAGAATAGTTCTAGCTATGCAGTTGCATAATAACCTTTAATATCTGATACCATTGTACTCACTACAGCAGATCAGCCTGCATCCTTCACTACCAATTTCTCCTAAAACCACTCCAATGCTAAGAGATTTTAATCCTCCACCCATAATCCTACAAATATGTCTTGACAGATCATCTGTGAGTCACTTGCTCCTGTCATCTTATTTAGTTTTGGTGCCCTAGGTGACCTACATTTCCCATAATGCTCAACAGTCAGAAGCTGCTAGAATGAGGCATTTGATAAACAGTATATTTTGCTACTTTGGAATATCTTCCTACCCTGATCCTATCAGAAAATACGTAGGCTTTTTGCTTCCTTTTGGTACTCAAATGCATCTTCTTTTCTAAATGAAATTGTTGCACAGGAATGCATCTAGCACAAAACTACATGAGTATGTTTCCATATTTAGGTGTGCTTATCTCGAACTTCTATAGTTCTATTGGTTCTATAGGAACCAATAATTAGTGTACATACTGAAAAGGTGGAAATGCTTGTAGAAAGAGCTACATCTTCCTCCTCTTTCCAAACTATTTTGTTTCTGAAATCACCAGATAATTTTGCATCTGCTGTAAGTTGGCAAAACTCAGAGGCAATCAATAGAGGCCAGCAGTTTCCCCTATCTGAGAGCCACTTTGCATACAATGTGTTTACATGACCTAGCAGGTTTGATTAGTGCACTGATCCATCAGAAGTCCAAAGCTAAGAACCTCTACTCACAGAATTAGCATCTTTTCTCTTATTAATATCTCTTCACATACGTATATCTGCACAGCACAAACCTCTCTCAAATGAACAGAATCAGTTACCTACAGCATGAGGTCAAAATTGGATAAGATGGTTACAGCTCACATGACTCATGACTTGAAGAGAAACAGGAAAGATTTTGTCTCTCTACTTTGTCTTTTGTTTTTTTCTTGCCTTCTGCAATGATTAAAGAGCCGACCTGTTGTACAACTTTGTATCAGCAGTAACTGAATACTATTTACGTGCCAGTTGCTATATTCATGAAATCATAGAATCATTCTGGTTGGAAAAGAGTTTCAGGATCATCAAGTCCAACCATAAGCCCTTCAACACCATGTCCCTAAGCCACCAGCTCCCTCAGCTGCTCCTTATAAGACTGTGCTCCAGCCCCTTCACCAGCTTTGTTGCCCTTCTTTGGACATGCTCCAGCATCTCAATTCTTTTAGTGAGGGACCAAAACTGAACATAGTATTCAAGGTGCGGCCTCACCAGCACCGAGTAGTGGGGGATGATCACTTCCCTAATTCTGCTTGCTACACTACTCCTGATACAATCCAGGATGCCATCAGTCTTCTTGGACACCCGGGCACACGGTTGGCCCATGTTCAGTCAGCTGTCGACCAACATCCCCTGATCCTTTTCTGCTGTGCAGCTCTCCAGACACACTGCTCCAAGCCTGTAGCATTGCATGAGGTTGTTTTGAATGAAGTGCATTACCCAGCACTTGGTCTTATTGGACCTCATTTGCTGGCCTCAGTCCATTGATGCAGCCTATCCAAATCCCTCTATAGACCCTTCCTACCCTCAAGTAGATCAACTTTCCTCCCAGCTTGGTGTCATCTGCAAATTTCTCAAGGGCGCACTTATCCAGATCTTTGATAAAGATATTAGAGAGGACTGGCCCCAGCACTAAGCTCTGAAGAACACTGCTCATGACAGTAGACTGTATTGGATTTAACAGCAACAGTAAATAGTTACAGAGAGCAAACTGGATTTAACTACTTTCTCTGGGCCCAGCCATCTAGCCAGCTTTTCACATAGCAAAGAGTACACCTGTTTAAGCCATGAGCTACCAGCCTCTCCAGGAGAATGCTGTGGGAGACAGTGTCAAAGGCCTTACTAAGGTCTAAGCAAAGCATGTCCACAGCCTTACCCTCATCCACTGTCATCCACTTGCAAAGGGCAAGTTGAACTTCAGAAGTCCACACTAAGCACAAGGAAATTCTCTGTGTCCTACAGTCCTTCTATAGCATCTCCATGGATAGCAGATTTGAAAAGTCAAGCAGTGATGAAGGCAGAAAACTGTTACAACTTCAGTCTCTCAGGCATTTGCAGCTGTAAATATGGCGCTAATTCTGGAGTGTTAGACACTGAATGAAACAAAGATTAAGGAAGAATGAACTATTGTTACTTTTTAATAAGTCTCTACTGTAGAATTAAATCAGATGAGGTGTTGAGATGTAATTTTCCCCTCTGTGCACAAGACAGCATCAAAACCACACATTTTTGAATGGTCTCTCTGTATGGAGTGCTGTAATATGTTCTCTGAGTTTCACAGACAATGAGAGTGCCAGGGACTTAAAACAGAGGTAAGGGACAAAACTGCTTAATAAAAAAAATACTTAAAAATAAGCAAAACTGCTAACCTCAGGTATCTACTTAAGGTTAACTTTCTTGTCACTTTGGAATCAGAGTTTTCTACCAAAAGTTTCTCAGAGCAGAAAAGACTGTCAGTCTGATCATGTGTGTTTGACTGTGTGTTCATAGCCCCCTTTTTAATGTAGCTATGCATTCTAAAGATTCTAAGAGCTAAAACAGTTACTTGGTAGGCAGTAATTTAGTCACATGTTATTAGTAGATGAGAGTGCATCTGTGCAATATTTATGAGCAGACAGACATTTACCAAATCCATTTCCTAGCAGAGCCCTAAAAGGACTAGCATTCTGCTACTTCTCTTGAACATCATGCTATGTTACTCAACAGAAAAAGAAAGCAAAGAGTAAATCTATCTTCTATAAATTCCATAAAGATGATTAAACTGGAAATTTTCAGAAAAATGATAAACAAAAGGACCTTTCCTTTTTTTAACTTCTGTTTCCCTGTTAACCTCAGCTTTCACAGAGATGTTACTCACACAGGTAATAAACAAAGTAAGATGAAGAGCTGAAGACCATGTCTCCCATTTATCTGTAAAACACCTGCCTCATTCCAGATGCTGCTGAATAGAAACAATCAGTGTGCTTTATTTTAAACACTAATTATCAAGCTTATGAAAATATATAATCTTTGTTTTACTTGTATATTTAGTGTTGTCATACACTGGGACCCAGGAAACCATTTTACCTGATACTTCACACTGACAACTCCTGTCTTAAGTGGAAAATTAAACATGCAGGTTTTATCTGAATAGAGCAATATTTGAACCTTAGAATCTACAGTTTTTCTACTTCTCATTGTTAATGTGATTCCTAATTGGTAGCATATTAAGAGGTGCTGAATTCAATGGGAATCTAGGGCACTTGGAAAGATCAGCTCCGAAATGCTTGGGTATTCACAGACAAATGCCCTCAATTGCTCCCTGCTGCCATAAGCTGCTTTTGTATACAATTTTATAGCTGATGCCGGCTAGCTTACCTCACACTGGTAATCTCTCTGGGCTACTGGCTTAACTAGAACTCAACTCAACTCACTCACTCAACTGGCTGAGCATCTAGTCAGTCCTATGTCTACATCCTTGCCAAGCCATGGATACACAGAGATTTCACTCTGTTCCCATTACTCTCATGTCACCATCTTGGAAAATGAGGGAACACAGTCTCATTCAATGCCATGTAATGGTCTCTGGCAGCTTCTGCTTTTCCCTCTGCAACCTTAAAAGATTTAGAACATGGATCAAGTGACTCAAACTGGCCATGAAATTTTGTGCAGCAAGGTATGGGATTGTTTTAAACAGATTTTGATTCTTTTGTGACTGTAAAATTAACTGATCAGACCTAACTAGGATGGTCTAGAACCAGCAGTAGAAAGGTGCCTGTGCATACACATTAGTGCTTTCCTGCATCCTAGGACTGCTACAATTTCATAACACTTCTTCATTTTAAAAGTTTAATGAGCTCATTTGTAAGGCTACAGTCAGGTTTTGTGTCTCAAGACAACTAGTAAAAAAATGGAATCCTCCTCCATGCCACATGCCTACTGCCTCCCCCACGGCCTCACGCCCCCCTTCCCAAAACAAAAACAAACAAACAAACAAAAAAGCATAAGGACAGGAGCAGGCACCCTCCTAACAGATACGATAATTTGAAAAAGATTGTCAATTTCAAATGCTTCATCATCATCATTGCTTATGAGTCTTTCAAATCACTATGGAGTATATCTTAAAGTTGGACATGAGTTTTAATACAGTTAGCACACTACAGAATATTAGGTGGTACTGATATGCTGAAAAAATTTTGAGTGCATGTGGCTCCTCTTTGTAACAAAAACTACTGGCATAGTTTTTAGCATTGTTATGTAAAATGATGTAAGATATACCAACAGAGTCAAAGTATGATGGTTGAGATTTTGTGATGTGAAAAAAATAGCCTCTGTACTCAGTACTCTTGCAGGGAAGTAAAACAAAAATGTCCTTGTGTACATGCATATCAGGCCTGGAAAATATTGCTCTCCACTATAGTAAATCACACCTTTTGATACTGCTACAAAAACTTTATAAGAGAGGCATTAAAAATCATCTGCAGAAGAGTAGAACTTGACAAATTAGCTTTGTAAATGTCTCCATGAAAGCTGACTTTTCTCCTTTGATTATATCAGATGAATTTTCTGTAAAACATATCAAATCATGATCACGCCTTTGAACAGTAAAAGAGAGAAACATAAATCTCCACTAAAACGGTATTATAATTATAAGGTCTATGGGCAAAACTAAGAACGTCGATGTATTTATTTCCTTGACCCCCATTTTACATTCTATTATCTAATACATACATTTCATGTGATCATAGAACACTGTCCAGAGTCACAGAGCACCATTTCATGAAAAAATATTTTGATATGCCTTTAACAGATCTCTCCTGAAACAGATTTCTTTTTTTTTCTATTTATCATCCTAAGTGAAACCTGAAAGGCAAGATTCTTTCCTGTTGGCCTAGCAACAGCTCTTACTTATGTAAAACCCTATCATAGATGAATGGGAAAGAAAGATTTTCAGCTGATTAGTTCAGAAGAAAAAGCTACAGTGATTTGCACCAGGGAATTCTTCATTTTATGTAGTTGCAAAAAGCTGCACAAGATACAGGCAGCAAAGTTTCAATTTTCACATTCTTCATGCTCACATTTGTGCCCAGCTCTTAGGAAAAAGAAGTTAAAGGGTATTTCGAAAAAGAAATACAAAAATCAGAATATCAACCCCTCTCTAATCCCATATATTCCAATCCCTGAGGTGATATTGTGTGGACATGTTGATCTGTTCTGAAGTTTGTTTCAATAGCATTTCTAAGTTCCATAAAATGGATTACAACACAGCTAGTTGAAGACCAGGAAAAAAAACACCATAGCACCCTGAGACAGGGTGTATGCTTTGAATATGCTTTAGCAATAATAGCTATATACTATGTAACAATAGCAAACTTCCATTTACTACCTTCAATTAATAATTGAAGAGACTGACTACCATAGAATTTCAGATTGCTTTTTAATATCTTCTGATACATACATTATAATACTCTATTTTAACTTAGCACATGCCATCCTTTATATTTTCAAAACTCTCTTGCAATATAATAAAATAGCACACAATTCCATTGTGGAAATGTACCTACTTTTGAGACAAAACAAAGTTGCCTTTTAACAGCACCCTGGAATGATATCAAATGGCTGGAAGAACAAATGAAATACTTAGAGGTCAAACAGACACAATGTCGAACTAGACCTGACCACAACTTCAGTTTGGCCCACACACCATGGAGATATCACAGTCTTTATCAACAACCAGATATTACTATCTTTCTCATTCCAAGTGCTGAGGGCATGTCTCTGACTGCCATGTTGGAAAGCAGTTCAACATCACTTCAAAAGGACTGGATTTGAAGTTTCAGGGGCTCATTACCAAATAATTAGGTTTCTCAGAGCATTCAGCAAAAACAAACAAAAATAATCTAAATCACAACATTCCATGGAGTTTGTGACAAATTTGCCACATCACACAAAATAGACCCTATGGTAAAGTTCTCATTCATACCAGTTTTATGCTTTAAACTCAGGAAGATAAAGCCATAGAGGATAATGGAGCTAAAAGGTAAAGTGATTTAAGTTATCCAATGTGGTATGAAGAACAAGCTTGTTCAGGACAATCAAGGTTATATCAGATCACTGCTTTTGTCATAGGCAAAAGGATTTCTCATCTGGCATTTGGAGCCTTATGCGCAGTTCTTTCTTTGATTGAACCATTGTCTCACTGAAGCAATGAACCAGGGTAACTTTTGCATCTTAACCAAGCTCTTGGCTCTCTGACCATAATCACATCATTATACTCCAGTGCCCTATCGTGGCTGGTAGTCCACAGAAGTCCAGCCACCCCTCTGTGGAGGCATTACCTCCTGAACACCAGTTACATACCTAATGGTTACTCCTGAAATATTCATATCTTAGTCACATTGGGATTTAAATATTAAATAGAACAAAAGTTAACATTAAAATGCCATTAACAGTAAATGCCCTTCTCTTAGAAGGCCTGTCATTTTTATCACCTAAATAATCACACCAGAGGAACATATCCCAAATAACAGAGATCTACCTTCCTTGTAAACTGGAATTGGTTTTGCTGGGTTGAAGATGAATGCTGCCCACTGAAAACAAAAAGAAAGGGTTTAAGTCACCAGAAGAAGACAAAAACAGAGCTGAACACTTACCAGCATCTGTATCATCCCACCTGGAGGACAAGTGTGAGTCCTCTGTGGGCACTGCCAGCTCCCACAGTCAATTCAGAAGAGTCTATATGTGTATTCACACAGAATTTAGTGCAGAATTTCATTTCCAGTTTTGTATTCAGAATTACCAAATTCCTGCTCCCATTCTTTACACTGTGCTGATAACCAGATAGGAAGGTAATGGTGATCTATAAATGACATCTCACCTCAAATCCATCCTCCTTTTAAGATCAGGTAGCCTTTTCTGCAGGTCTTGTCACCTAGTGACAATTGCAGGTTGCCCTGCAAAGTTGCTCTCTGATAAACTATAGCTTCACCAAAACTCATCGTCAAATATAATAATGTTCCTGCCCAGTGACAGGAAGTTCCCAAATATACCAACTTCAATTACATTCTCATCTTCTAGCTATAACAGCTTTTTATTTGAGAATTATTATTCTCTTCTCACTGTAATAAAATGTGAGATATTTTAGGAAACTGTTAGAGAAGCTGAGTGGATTGAAGTATTGTGCTAATTAAAGCTTCTTTAATTTTTGAACACTTAACCTGAGCACTCTGTAAAGTGATAATTTTATAGAAAGACTAGCTATGAAATATAATGCAACTATAGTGATACCTGTTAGAAACCTTGAGTACAGAATATTTCTAATATTCTTTACTTAGGAGTCTGAAAGAAAGTATAAAATCATGGTCTTCCTACGGAATCTTATGAAATGAAAAGCTGCAATCCTACTTACTTCTGTGGACTCTGATTTACCTTCAGAGTACAACAACTCCCTCCATTTTTTTTCAGGTCTTTATGGAGTACAGTAGTACAAAGCAGCCACTTTCAGGAGTAGCACGGAATCAGATGGGCTGATTTTCTTTGGCAGGAGGACCATCTGATTCAGAGTGCCAGCCCTGTGGGTAGCTGATCCAGATCCTTTGCAGGAAGGATTAAGATTTTAACAATGGATAACAACATTATATCTTATAGTTGCTGCGTGATAAAAGTAAGCATATTCAGACTTTAGTTTCGTATGTTTTATTCTGCATCCATCAGTAAAATTGCACAAATGAAATCCATGTTAAAATCATCAATGTTTATAGCGTATCATACCAAAAGGGCATCAGGTAGACATGTGAGCAAAATGGACTTTCTCTCCTTGTTAATTCAGCTGAATTAGAGGCAAAAAAAATTGGTCTTTCCTCACCTAAAAAATCAAAGTGCTAGTAAAGAGGCATCTGTTCCAGTACGTGGATCATTGGCACACCTGTTTCCTAAGTCACATCTGTAGACCCACATTTTATGTTTACTATGTGTGTCTTCAGAGCAAATCTACTGACAATAAATTCATGGTGTAACCACAGAAAGAATTCAATAAACAGAATTTTTGTAATCGATGAAGCACAAAAGGCAAGATAACAGAATAACAGGATTAATATTTAGAGGAAAAAAGTACGTATCTCTACTTTTAAGAGAGCTAAGAAATGATCTGAACGACTCAACTAATGCGGAATTCAGTGCTGCTGTTTTTATGGTGTTATTTTAGAAGGCAAAAATCATGTTTTGGAACATGGACCTGCATGCAGTTTTGTTTGCAAAACCCCACTTAGCAAAAATAAACACACCAAAGCGCAAGATGTACCAAGGGGCAAAGCGACTATGCAGACTGTGAAAAAGATGGGGCATGATATATGGTAAGATAGTGGTCAGTATAACAGTAACAGAGGAATCTTTTGTGAGTATTTTTCACACACAGCAGGCAATACATATGGAATCAGGCATGGCCTTTCTTCAAAGCATGTATATTGGACTACAAGAAATGGCATTTCTAATCTCAGAATACAGGAGCCTTTTGAAATATATCTATGACAGATATGAATGGGGATAGTGTTTCACAAGATGGAGTTATGGGGCAAGAAGAGAGAAAACTACAAGAGGGATACAGAAATGGCTAATAGTGTAACTGGACTGTGGATTCAAAAAAACAGGTTATGATTTATCACTACAATTTGATAATAAGGACTTCAGCATAAACTTTGCTAAACTCAGTCCTATAGAGGTGACAAATAAGCATTTTTTTAACATGGAAATAAAAAAACAATGAGATTTTAGACAAAGGCACACCACACAAAATGTACTATGTCACATATGGTTAAAGTACTTTCACTTCACCTGACTACTTGAAATTAGTGTTCTACGGTGCATGCATCTTACAGTTACAAAACACGTATATCTACTAAAAGACTTGGCAGTCTTTTAACGCTTCTTGTAGACCTCCAACACACAATACCTTTGCATCAAATAATCAGGATTAATGTAATATACTTCTTTATATATAACATAATAACTGGGGAAAAGATCTCAAATTCATAACAAAGAAAAAAAGCAACCTTTACAACTGCTCACCTATCAAAACCAAATACCTGAAAGCCATGATGTCTACTCTGAAGGCCAAGCCATAGCAAGCATGACCGCATAAAAACCGTTTGTGTGAAATACACCCTAAGAAAAGGGCAATATTTGGAAGAAACAGACCAGATCAGTTTGACTTCCTTATACTCAACCTAAAAAAAAAAAAAACATGATCCAAAAGACATGAGAAACAAACTTTAAAAATCTGCTTTGACATCAGAATTTACACACTAATTCTACAGCGAATAGTACAGATTAAGGAGTGCAATATGCTAATTGATACCAACAAGCCTTTGGAGAACACAACCAGGAACTTGAATCTTATTTTCACAGTTTTCAGTGGAACTGAGTGCTGCCTCAGTCCTGAAAGCAGCAAGATTTAGCCCTAGAACATGATTTTCTCAAGATTAGATCAAAACATTTGGAAGATGATGGAGTCAGTTTTTACTTTGTTGTTTTTTTTTTTTTCTCAGACCCTTGGAATAATGGCACTGTGGTAAGGTTGGCTTGTTGGTAACGCTTATAAGCCCCTCAAAGCCCATAGAGATGACATTTCATGCTATCTTGCTATTTCTTATTTTTGTCCCACCCTTCAATAAAGAAATCATCAATGAAACAGACATTTACATCACGTGGTACTGTCTGCTAGTAACAGGAATCCAGAAAATAACCAGACAGAGTATTCCTGGGTAAGATCCTTAAAAATTATCTTTAATTGTTGCCAAGTATGAACAGATGAACAAGTACAGAACAGATAAAACTGCATAGAAGAAAACTATGCATTTCAAATAGTTCAAGAACTCATGATTTTAGAGGTGAGAATTGGTAAACCAAATGATTTCACTAATGAAAATAAAATGAGTTATTTTGTGACAATCAAGTACATGATCCAAAGTGTAAGCAATTCGCAAATGGAGGAAATAAGTACAGCTAAGTCAGTTTAAACAGTTTGTTGCCCTGACGGTGCACTTCATATGGAGATTACTGAGTTTCTATATTTAACAGCAGTAATAATTAATTTTAAAATCAGAGGGATGTCTGAGAGGCCATATATGGTTCTATTGAAAACTGTTATTTATTCATTTCAAACCAAAATACTGCAAAAACAATGGATTACATGTTAAGGAAAGAAAAAGAATATTTAACTTTAGTAAGTTACAGATAGCAGGGGTTCTGAATTTTGTCATAAAATATCATTTTTGCTTTTTATACAAAAGTAAAATCTATATTTGATCCCAATTATATTATAGACAAGTCACTGAAACAATAATGAATCAAAGACTTATGTACCTAAAGGAACTGAATGCAACATCTTTTAATTTTATTTATTATAGAAACCAGAAACAGAGGATGATTTTTCTTATAACTTAAAGTAATAACATTTTCTAGAGTCTGTGAACAAGTGAGATATACAGGTTTACATAGATATTAACAAATATTTTGAGACAAATTTCATTTAAGACCTTAGTTTCACATTATTTCCTTTGAAAATATTGAAGTATATTATGCCTTGACAGCATAAATGGTTGATCTCATTGGTGGTGAATTCACCTGCATTAAATGAAGTAATAGAACACCCTGAAGAAGTTTCATTGTTGCAGACAGAAATACTTTTAAGAATACTTGATAAACATTTCAAGAAAAAAATGTTATGCCTGATTAAATAAAGCCAAAACAACAGAAAAATTAACTCAGACAAAGTCCAACAGGATTTGAAATGTAGGTCCCTGGTTAAAGCATCTGAGAGGAATCTGTTTCAGGCTTATATACAGGCTGAAACAAGCTTGCCATGTTGTGCAATTGCAAGGAAAACTTTTTAATTCAATCCAGGTCTAGAGCTACTAAATGCAAATCACACTTTGGAACTGATTCTCCATTTCTGTCAGTCCAAAATTACCACAATAATCAATGGAAAATGGCCCCTGAATGACTAGGAGATTAAACCCTTTCCCAAAGGAAAAAAATAGAAGCTTTGTTTCTTCCTTTTCCTTTACGTTAGTTTCAGGATGCCAATCCTTTAACGATTATCAAGTTAGCATGAGGAAATGAATATATATATTATCCATCCATATATGTATATATTATATGTGCATAATAGATATTATTCTAAAATATAACTTTCCATTCTTTTCTAATAAATTTCAGATGTTCCTGTCCTTGCATTTACTTCAATTTTATTTCAATTAATATATGCATATAAGAAACTGCACTGTCAAAGTTTGAACTATGGAAGAGTGAAATTTGCCCTCAGTTCCTCATACTTAGAATATAAGTCATTTTTTTAATGTTACATGTGCTTATTTGGGCCAATGCAGTTCTTATTGAACTATACATAAATAATTTGCTAAGGGTCTGATCCCACTATCAGCCAATATTGAAATCAATAGTTTTTTTTTTTTTTTTTTTTTTTTTTTGCTATTCTTGTCTGGTCTGTAGTGCATGGTACTGTTTCAAGTGCCAATTCACATGATTGACAGTATAACAAGTTAAGCTTGTGCACAGTTAAAGAATTTGTAAATAGAGGACATTAATTTCCTTGGGTCATGATCATTGACAGGGTAACTTCACAGAAGGCATAGGGGCTGATTCTCTCATTTACAAATGTGTAAATCATGAACAAATGAAGGGAAACACTAAAATTGTACCAAAACTCATATATTTGTGCTCAGTAAGCCAGGCTGTAATTTTCTGGCGCTCACTCTCTATATACATGCTCTTGTTGCTTTTTGTGCCATGTGGCTACTCTCCCTCCAGCCATCCTTTACAAAGAAAGGTCAGTTACATTTAATGATTACTAAAGGCTTGTCTATCTGAATGAACTTGTGAGGCAGATGAGGTAAACTGCACTAAGCCCCATTGTGTTGAGAATTAAAGCAGTCTTAATTCAATTCAGCTTACTTTCCTGATAAAAAGAATGAACCCAAATCAGATTAAGGCTGCTTTTATACTGCAACAGAATGTCCATGCTGGGCTTGAATGCACTTTAACAAATCTGCTTTAAACACACACTTTTCATTAACTCAGATTAGCTTTCCTGAAGTACCTAGTACCTAGTGCCATAGAGAGGATGACTTTCCATGAAGGAAGTTTGCATGGATTTTACAGGTTGTCATGAACTCACACCCTGGCCTATTGCACACTAATGTCCTCCTGAAGACAAATTAATCCAGTTTATTGCCTCTGCTGAAGCTGCAGCACATATATAAGATTGAAGCTCTTTGCAGCTAAGTAGAAACTGTTTGATTCTGTTAAGGAAAGTGGTAGAGAGTCTTTCATTTCCCACTTACTGCTCTGTCTTTTCCTTAGTCCCTATACAGACAAGGGTGGTAGAACCAGGTAGGGAGTTTGAGTGATGATCAGTTTATGATAGCCCACTGCTATCTTATTTCAGTCCTACCTCTGCACTGCTGCCTTGATCACACCGGATAAATTCTCTCATCTACTTCATAAAGCAGCAAAAAAAATATATCTAAAAGAGGCAGCACTGTAGTGTCTGGTAAAAGGGGGCTATATACTTTTGTTCCTGCCTTACCTCATCAAACAACAGCCCAAGTAAAGCTGTTTTATCTACTGATATCTCTGATATGGAGTACAACTGCATATGGAAATGTAGGGCAAAAGAGAGAAGAAAATAAAAAAGAAAGATAGAAAGGGATGCTTGTTGGTCAGAACAAGCATGTTTTAAACGCACTTGCATTTCTGCTTTTCTCTGTAAAGGAGGGAATTTTTTTTTTGTCTGTCTTTGTGTCAGACTTGTGTGAAAGATGCCTGTACAACATGGAGTTAAATCCTGTAGACCATATTTATTGAAATCTTTTAAAATGAGCTATAAATAAGCAAAGCAACACTCAATCAGCCCAAGTCACAATCCATCCCTACCTCCTGACAAAAAAAAATGCTATATACTGCACAGAGTTTGGGAAGATCAGGGCCACCAGATTTTGATGGAGAGACAGGTGTACAACGTGCAGGAGTGAGTTACTGGGAAACAGAAAAAAAGCTTTGCAACCTCTTCCTAGAGGATACAATGCCCTGTTTTATCTGATGTTTTGTGTTTCTTGCAGGATTCAGAGATACCTAAGCTCCTGATCATTTTCTCATCATTACCATTCTCATCATTAAGATTTTACATAGAGAAAAGTCAAGCCTTTCTGAAAATCTGTTTTGTCATTCTTGTGTGTAATGGTAGAGTTAGTTTAAAAAAAAATCTGAGTACTTTGAGTGAGTGTATGTGTGAGCGTGTGTGTGCAAACACACACCCATGCACACACACACACACACACACACGTATGTTTATAGACATATATATGTATATCAGATAGGAAAGATAGGGGAAGAAGGGATCTGTACAGTGGGGAAGCATTTCAAATGCAGTTGGCCACATACTAAGCAGAATGAAGACCCTCAACCTTCTCCTTCAAAAAAGTAAAGATCAGTGCTCACATTAGTTGAGATCAAAGGTTGTAATCTTCCAGCACCTAGCAATCAAGGCTGACAAATTGCTGATGTGTTGTCCTAGCTTTGCCTTCTTCACTAGACTATGGTGAGAGTATTGTGGAGATAAGGACCAGAAAAAAAGACTTGAAGTATCTGTGATGAGATTTAAGATTTGATCTTTTGCTGAAAGTGGATGGGAGAGGCAAGGAGGAGCACTGAAAACACTTCTCACCTGCTTCTTGAGGAATCCAAGAGAAAGAAAAGCGCAGCTCTCCACTCTGGTCCCTTTACTGGGTGATGCTGCATTAATTCTGGTCTTAAATTCCTCCTGTATCTTGCTGTTCTGGAAGAGGCTGCCAAAGAGCCATCTTGGGGAAATGAAGGGCAAATACAATGATGCAGCAATGCTTCTATAAACAATCTAGAGAAAATTGAAGTCTTGCATAAAGATAATTATGAATTATATGGCAGAGGACAGTGGAAGTCTTTGCCCTTCTATTCCATGCCCCTCGTACCAAAATTCTCTTTTTCTTTCCCCCTCTGTATCTTTCCATTATGTGCCAAGAGGTAGCACAGACTGATCCTGACCTTGTGCAGGCACCTTGCCCCTTCCTTTTTCCTCTCTGATCTGCTTAATTCCTGGAGGCACTTTCAGCAGTTCAGTGGATATATGATGAAGGCACTGCACAACTATCTAAATCAATCTGTTGAGTTTCTTCAGTGAGTTTTAGGGAATTTTTTTTTTAAAAAGGCCTCAAACAATGACTGGAAAAGAAACTAGCTGCTGCAGTTTAGATGCATATAATACATAAGTTTCATTTACATTCTGAGAATGCACCAAAAGGCATGCACCCGCACCTTTCAGCTATAAAGGCTGCTAGTTTTTAGGTGTAGCTATATATAATTTGACTTCTTAATTTTCCATATCGCTTTCCCTTTAAGGGATAGGATATGTTCCTTTCGGAAAAGGCATGGACAAACACCAACACATTTCCCTAAGCAATGCAGGAAAATCATCCAGTTTCTCTAGTCAGTTCATTCAAGTCCTTAGTCTAACAAGCACTTTTTTATTTTGTTTTTATTATTATTATCATTATTATTATTCAATTCATGCATTTATTACAGTTACACCTTAATCAAATAGGCCATAATGCTGAATATTTGAACATGCTTTGATCTCCAAAAGCTCCCTTTTGACTAACATATGCACTTAAATACAGTACTTTAAATTACTAGTCAATGTTTTAATTAAGGAGTGCACTTTTGGTGAATGCAAATCAAAAATAAAAAAGAAGAGGAACAAAGGAGATAAATAATCTATTTTTAGAAGATTCAGTTCAAACGAAAGCTTATCTGCTATTGTCTGAGGTATGTTTCAGGCATGCGATTATAAAATAAATAGTATCAAATTCAAACATGCTTATATTAAACTCCATTGTGCTCCATTTTCCCTAGACAGGGAAAAGTGTGTTTAAACCATCTGCACTTAAGAAAACAGAGCAGCACCGCCTTCAGTTTCCTTTGTTTTCCTCCTTTAGGATAGTTCTAAGGATAGCAAAACAGACCAGGCTTAGTTGAATTTTTACTAAGGTTCTGTGGATCTGTAGATTAGAACTACATAATTTTTCATACAGGGGGTGGAGAAAAAATTTGCACTCCTTCATATAAACAATGGAAAATGCTTGCTGCATGTTTTGCTAAACTTTTTTCTTTATTAACTGATGCAACTTCTTGCAGTTGTGCAATTTTGCAGAATATTTTTGCCATAATCCATGCATATGCTTTATAGTTTTAAAAACTTGGTTACTTACAAGTTAACAAAAGAAAAAAAAAAAGAGAGAGGAAAAGTTTAGGTCTAGCATCATATAGTTTAAAACTAAACTAGTTCAAAGGATTATCATGTATCAGATTTTTTTTTAATTAAAAAAAATATTTTTCATGGATCCTGGAAGCTTCTTTATCATTGAACAAAAATTTGCAATGCAATAATGCATTTACGAAGTCAATAAAGCATTCAAAGACTATCAGTAAAGCATCTACAAAGTGTGACTGTGACACTTAAAGTTCTCAAGCTCTGAGTGGGGATTTTTTTGTTTGTTTATACATCAGTCAGCAGCTTGCTTTTATTAACGCAGTTTTGGTTGGTTACAGTGCAGTTACCAGTTCTGAGATTAGCCTCTCTAAAATTGTCTATGCTATTATTCATATCCTCTTCGATTTCCATGTACTCAGATTTGCTGATTGTGGAGGAGCTGCGGCGACTGAGATCACTGTCAGATGCTAAATTAGGGGAGCTAACGTGAAGTAACTGAGCCTGTTCTTCCCCTTCTGTTTCTCGGTGGTAGAAGTAGTTGAAGTTGGACACGATGACAGGTACAGGCAGGGCAATTGTCAGCACACCAGCGATGGCACACAAGGAGCCTACGATTTTGCCTCCAATTGTCACAGGGTACATGTCACCATAGCCCACAGTGGTCATGGATACCACCGCCCACCAGAAAGCATCAGGGATACTTGTGAAATGAGACTCAGGTTCTTCAGCCTCAGCAAAATATACTGCACTAGAGAACAAGATTACCCCAATGAAGAGAAAGAAGATTAGTAAGCCTAGCTCTCTCATGCTTGCTTTGAGGGTCTGTCCCAAAATCTGAAGGCCCTTAGAATGTCGGGAGAGTTTGAAGATTCGAAAGACTCTTACCAGTCTGATGACTCTCAGGATGGCCAAGGAGGTAGCCTGCTCCCCTTTCTGAGTTCCCTCCCTCTCAGCCATCTCAGTGCCCAGGGTGATGAAGTAGGGGATGATGGCCACAATGTCAATGAAGTTCATGATATTTTTGAAGAAGTCAGTCTTGCTAGGGCAGGCAAAGAAACGTACCACCAGCTCAAAGGAGAACCAGATGATACACAGGGTCTCCACAACAAAGAAGGGATCAGTAAAAATGTTGGATTTGTAGACTTGGGTAGTATTGTCAGTGCGCTGCACAGTATACTCCTTGTCCTCCTTCAACTCGGGTAACGTCTCTAGGCAGAAGATCACGATGGAGATGAGGATCACCATAACAGAGACTATTGCAATGACCCTTGCAGGCCCAGAACTCTCTGGATACTCAAAGAGGAGCCACACTTGACGCTGGTATTCTTTCTCAGGTAAGGGTCTCTCCTCATCTTTGATGAACCCTTCATCTTCCCGGAACTTCTCCATGGCCTCCTCACCCAGCTCATAAAACTTGATTTCCTCAGAGAACATGTCTAGGGGCACATTGACTGGCCGGCGAAGCCGCCCCCCAGACTGGTAGTAGTAGAGGATGGCATCAAAGCTGGGCCGATTCCGGTCAAAAAAGTACTCATTGCGCAAGGGGTCAAAATACCTCATGCGCTTCTTGGGGTTGCCCAGCAGTGTATTTGGGAACTGGGCTAAGGTCTTCAGCTGTGTCTCAAAGCGTAGTCCAGCAATGTTTATCACTACGCGTTCACAGCACTCATGGTCATCATGGACAGCAGGCTGGTAGCTATCCTGTGGGTGGCCAGGTAGTGCAGAAGTCTCATCAAGGTTCTCTCCAGCCATCACGGTCATTGTGGCACACAGGATGGGAGAACCAGGGGCAGGGAGGACAAGGAAGGAAGAGGAGCTTGAGAGTGGGCAGAGGGATGGAAGGGAGCAGAAATCTTCAGGGCAGTGCAGTGGAGGATAGTAGGGTAGGAGGTAGCTGAGGAGAGGCTTAGGATCTGCAGAGAGGCGTGATGAGTTTGGATGAAGCTTAAGGAAAGGATGGAAGAGGAACCTAAAAAAAGGAAACAACCAAACAGGGAAAAGAGGGGTGGGATAAGGAGAAAGGCATCAAGGATGAAGGCAGGGTAAAGAGGGGAGGGAAGTACCTTGTGGGGAGGAGGTAGAGGGGAGATAAGGTGAAGTGTCCTATCATCCCAGGCCAGGATGCAGGAGGTGTATGGGGCTCACACCACGGTCCCCTCCCCAGCTGTCTCCTTTTGCCTTTAACTTGATCCGGATGCTTTTCTCTCCAACTCGACCATCGCCACGGTTGCTGTCACAGCACACACACACACACACACACACACACACACACAAATAAATAAAATAAATAAATCACAGGGCAGCTAATAAATCACAGGGAGGTGAGTCCTTGCAATGCCAACTCAGCAAACTTCCTTTACCTACTCCCCCATTCCCTCCCCCCAGCTCTGCCCTTGCCCTCTTGTGCCTTGAAACAGCAGAAATGGAAATACTCTGCTTTTACAGAGCAGAGCAGAGCTTTACATAAAGCTCACTTGCAGAATGGAAGCTGCCAAGGAGGAGAGAAACATAATAAAGCAGACCCTAAGTCCCACTACAAACATTTTCTCAGGCGCAGTGGATTGGTTTCCACAACAGCAAGAAACATCCTGCTCTGCCCACTACTGCAGCACATGGGAATCCTGATGCGCTCCCACACAGGCCCAGATGCATGACAGGACTGCCACAGCAGGAAGGGGCCGATCCAGACACCCAGCCTTGTCCTGCCTGAGCTCCTCGGGAGGGCTTTCCAGGGAACTCATTGGGTCAGCTTCTCCTGTAAGTTTTTTGCCTGCCACACACCCTGCTTCACAGCCTGGGGAGACTTAGCTGACCATTGATAACTTCATCACACCAATGTGGGGAGGTATAAGGGAGGAGGAGCGGAGCCCTTTGCTTCACGGCAGCTAAACACAGAGAGACAAGAGGTGGGAATTCAAGTGGAGACAAACCAACCAACCAGCCAAACAAACAATCAAAAAACCCTGTTCAAAATAGTCCAACAGTGTGGGAGAAAAGGCTTTTCCTTACCTGCTCCGAGTGGGTCGCAGTTGTTAGTGGTAGGAACCAGTTCTGGAATGCGTCAAGTCGTCCTGCAGGAGCATCCAAAAAACAAAGCAAAACAAAAACTGCAGAAACAAACTCAGCCCTCTTCCTCCTCCTCTTGTGCCTCTTGTAATAATACAGTGATCGCTCTACAGGGCTGCCTGTGACACTGAAATATTCATACAACTGCTTAGGCTGCACCAAGAGTGAGTGGGTTTAGTTTCTGTCGAGAACTGCAGTAGAGGACTGGGATGAGATGGGGATGGGGGGGTGCAAAGTACGTTTTTCAAAACGCTTTGTTACTAAATCTGATCAAAGACCCCTCCCCCGGAGAGCTGCTGGTTTTCCTGGCCTCTGCCCTTAAGATAGCTGGAAAAGAAGCCGCGTGCAGGGTAGCAGCAGCTGAGGAGATGTCAGAGAGCCACAACCCTGCAGCCGCATCCCTGGAGTGGATCTTGGCTCATCCCGGCAGCAGCAGCAGAAGCAGAAACAGGAGGCAGGAGTTGGACGCGTGTGGAAAAAGCGAGGAGGTTGCTGCATGCATAAGAGCGAGGAGCAAACTCGAGCCATTTCTTGACGTTGCAGTATCAGCAGAAACCTGAGCGCTGTTTGGTGCAGCTTCGGGAACGGGCGGGGCGGGGGCGGCAGGAGGTCGGGGGAGGGGGCTGGGGGAAGCTGCGGGGGCCGCTGAACCCCGCGCCGCTCCGCGCCGCACCCCGGCAAGGTGCAGGGCCGGCTGCCTCCGCCAGCGCAGCCGACGCCGCCGCAGCCGCCTCGCTCGCTCCGCGGTGCCGCTCCCGACGCAATGCGGGCGGCTGCCCCCGGCCCGCGGGAGGCGCGTCGCGGCCCGGACCCCACTGCGGCACACCGACTCTCCCTAGGTCCGCAGCGGGCGGTGAGAGGTGAGAAGCGAGCGGCAAGAGGATCCCAGGGGAAGGCGAATGGAGGTGGGGGCAGAAGCGGCCCGCAGCCCCCCTGAAGGCTTCCCACAAGCTTTGGAATGCCACCTGCTTTCCCATCCCCGCTTCTTTTATGTAACGATGAAGCCTCCCCTCCCCCGAAGCTGATCTGTGGGGAGAGGGCTGATGTTGCTTCCTTCTGCAAGGCAGTTGTTTTCTCCAAGAGATACCTTTGCCCCAAGCATGCAGGTACGTGAAGCATTGTTCTGCTACCTCGACCCCCCGATTTATGCAGAGGTGCAAAGTCTGGACTGGGAACAAGAAGAGGAGAGGGGAAATTGCTTTTTCTCCTCTCCCATGCCTACCATCGCAGCACCTGCAGCCAAGGCTGCTGGAGTGGTGCAGGACTTTAGCCAGGCTCTGCACAGAGAGCACTGCTGCAGCTGCGGCAGGCTGTGACTATGCCTGCAGAGCCTGGCAGCCCCACGACACGCCACAGAGCAGGGGTCACCAGGCACTGCAGTGCTGCTGCCAGCCCTGGCACAGTGTGTACTCGCTGATGGATGGGACTGCACCATTTGAGCTTCCTGGGCACATCATGGAGGATCTGAAGCATTGTGCCTTTAACTGGAAAGGAAGACTTAAGAAGCAGGAAGTGTGTTTTACGGGGAAGTTGCCCTTTCGTGCAGCTTTAACCCACTGAGTTCATTTAGCTGATGAATCATAGAACTTAGAGATGGAGAAGACCTGTTATTGGCTTCCCTCCCCCTGCCAATGCGGGATTGTTTCCTATATGCTGTAATCATGTATATTATATAAAAAGCCTGCTGCTCACTTCTCTGTCAAAGCAGAAGTTGATCAAATACAACCTAGCCTGTGTAATATGAAGCACTCTGAAGCTAAGTAACATCAAGTCCATATTCACCAGATCTGGTCTCATTAGCTTTTCACTGCATAATACATTATCTTCACTTAACATCACCATGTTGACAGTCCAAAAAAACCTAAACACCTGACCTCATGGATGCTTTCTGTCTTTTCTTTCCTTCTTATAATTTATGTCCATAGTTCCCATAACTGGATAACAAACCACTTTAAAATTTTGTAACCCTAGCTGTGCTATCATCACAGTTACTCTGCATGCTATAGTCATTAGCCCTGTTAGAAATAAAAGAGCAAAGGAACAGATTTTCTGTCTTGCCTTATACATGCTTTCTTTTCACATATGCTACAAGTTATGTAAGAAAATTCTGAACGAAAAGTTTTGAGCAAGAGGAAAGTTTATCCTTAGCACTCCTAGGCACACAATAAAAACACTAAGGGAAAAAAAAAAGAAAAGGGAGGGAGACTCTTCTTCCAGTGGAAGAAGTGGACTCTTCTTCCAGTCGGTTTGCCTTTTTTAGTGGCTCAGCATCAGCACCCATATTGGAGACAGCAACCCTAGATTCTGTTGAAAATGAAACCAAAAATCAGAAAGTCCATTCATCTGTTTCCAGCCTTTCAGGAAACTTGGCTGCATTCTTTGACTGCAAAGTTGACTGCAAAGTATTCAGAGAGCTGTGCATTCAGTGCACTTCGAGTTTCTTTGCAGAAACAACCCTATGAGCAAGCATTCATCCAGAATATGTACCTGAGGTCTGCTGCAGTATTATCCAGGTCTGGTGCAATATTATATATATTTATATTTTTCTGCTGCTGGTGTACCTACAGCTTACAACAAGGTATTTTCAAAGACAAATACTCAGGCTTGTAATGAAAATTCAGGACTCACACTCAGCAACCTAATTTTGAGGTGTTGTTCCACCCTTGATTTCTTGCAGGATTGCAGGTAAGTCTATTTGTTCTGTGTATATATTAGAAAAAAAATAACAGGACTAAAAGTGCATCCTTTGCCTGTCACAACTGCTTAGACTATTTATTCTTCAGGGCTCTTGTTAGCTAACCTTTCCTCATTTGAATTGCTTTGGACTCTGCTATTTCTCATTTGTATCTAACGATATTGATAAGCAAACATGCTGGAAGTTAAAAAATTTACTAAGAAAAGTGTACCATTAACTATTAAGGTCACTGAAAATCTTCTTAAGGAAAATAGACTAATGAGCAGTAAAACTAGGGCTTGCAAATAGGGCATATGTTACACTTTACAGTGATAAGTAGCTAGAATTAAATTAAAATTAACATGCACTTGCGGCCTGATATTTTATGCTTTCTATATTATAGAAAATGACCACCAGCAATAGAAGGGGCAATTCCCCCCAAGAATCAAACTGATAGTTTTGCTTCACAGATAAATGTTTTCATAACAAGATTACAAGTTGCAAAGTATCAAAAGCTTGGAAGAGGCATCAGGCAATATTTGAAAAACACTCACAACATCTGCTTTTAAAAATTTCACTATGCTCTTTTTTTATTTCCATAAATACTTAAAGATCAATTGCTATTCCTTTTATTACTCCTTACTAATGGCTCCGATTTGCACGATGGCAGATCTAGTGTTACTATGCAGATGGCGTTAGGCTCCTTCTCTACGCATTCTCCAAGTGTAGTCAGCCCTCTGTAGTAGTGCTGATGAGCTCAAGCAGATGGGGAAGCAGTAGGCATTTAGACATAAACACACTGAGAAGTTTCACTGCTACCTTTAATCATTGCTGATGTAACATTTCAAGCTTTTTTTTATGAGAAAGATCAGTGTTATTTTTTTAGGCTTTTTTTTTTTGAGAGAGAATAGAGTTATTGATTAAACCTCACATTGTTTCTGAAACAGGCTCTAAACTCTGTCACCAAGAAAAACTGAAAAACACCAATCAAAATCAACACACACAGCAGCAGAGTAGATTTTGTAGCATATTGTAACATGACATATTCATGTGGGTTACATAAGTGACATAGCATACTAAAATTTCTTCAGCAAGAAGAGACAGGTCACATGATAGAAACCACTGAAAAGCCCCAAGTGTCAAGCAATCTCTGGGTCCTTTGAGCCTTGTGGGTTTTCATAACCAAATTTATCTAAGACTGGAAAACACTCTATTAATATTATAGTTTTATTTAGAGCTGCATATGAGTTGTGCAAATGTCATCGTAGGCATCATTTGATGGCCCTAGACACATAGGGAGACGTATGGACATATATGCCTTTAAAATAGCTTTTGCTTACCACTTGGCACATCAAAATAGCCCCTGAAAAGGAAATTCTGAATGACTCTGCAACAACTTCTCCTTTCTGTGATTAAGCTAGCATATAACAATCATCAGGTATTTAACACACAACTTCTTTTTCAATAGTACCCACTTTTGGCTTTACATGCTTGTGTTATTTAGTATGAGACCATATACAAGCATTCAAGGGAGAACTGCATTTGTAAATGCAGATGGCCAGAGGCTATAAAGATGAAAGAATGAATGTAAAGCCTTTCCTCATGTCTCTAGGGGTGAGCATCATACAAATTGCTGTTGTTAGAGAAATGGAAGAGGGGGATACTGGGCAGAATGATTCTAGAGCAAGTATGTTACTGAAAAAACAAGAAGTGATGCAGACAGTGAGTAAGCTAGCCAGGAACTCAGTTAGCTTTGGGAACACTTATTTTTCTCCTCTGTGAAGTAATTTGTGTGACATGATTCAAATTCATAGGAATTTATAGGAAATGATTTATAGCAAAGCTGATATGTATCTGAACAAATTAAACATAGTTTCTGATTGAAATTTCCAAGGAAAAAATCATAAAAGTGACGGTTATTAGGATGAAACAAGTCCAATTAGGAAAGTGTAAGCCTGAGGCTAATGAGAGCAATGATGCAAACAAATTATTTTATTAAGTTTTCAGAGAAAAGACGGTATAACTTGGAAAATCAGACCCTTTCAGGATACTCATAGCACATGAGCAAGCTATCAGCCTTTCCATAGACATAATTATAGTTATTACACTGTAACAGGAGTCCTAGCTGAGCTGCAAGGTCAGCTGTGGTAGAACTCCAGGAACTTTATTAACAGCAACATTAGAATGCAGTAATAGAACTTAAAATTTACACTGATGACTTACAAACACTATTTTGAGGCAAGTAGACAGATACAAGGTCTTGATAAGCTACTGTGAAATATGTCACATCATTATTATTTAATCTTTTGATAGAGGACATTCAAAAAGTGCATCCATTGCTAAGTAAGAAATGTCGTGAGTATGATACATGACTAGAATATCTTCAGTCTGAAGGAGCAGAAGCAGAAGACCCCAAATATGCCAACTGGCAAACCACTCCGTAATTCAAAGAAATGGGCACCTAGCGAGAAAGCTCATTATCAACCTGATGTGCAAACTATCAAAACCTTAAAGTTCATTGGCACTCTCAATGTTACTGTGTGGAAGCTCCAGAAAGGAGAGACATTAAGATACCTACTGAAAGAATGAGAAAATAAATCAACAACAAAGAGTAGAAAAAAAAAAAAAGAAAAGAAAAAGGCAACTGCATAAACCGAGCCCATAGAGTGTTGAACAAAAAGTCACTAGGCTTCATCAGTAGTAGAAATCAGAGTCAATTCAATAAATTAGAAGAGGATCTTGAGCTACGTGTGTGACTACCTTTATTATACCAGCAGGTTTCACAGGTGAGAATACCTGGAATATGATCATTATGCAGTGTTCCCAATAGAAACTGAAATAACTCACCAAATAGGATAGTTATTATGACACTTCCACTGTAAAGGAATAGGATAGTGACTGATGACACTTCTACTGTAAAGGAAAATGCTGAAGAAGAGGGAATTTCTGACCATGACTCCAGATTGTGACTAACTACAAGGGGGTGCTATTATACGTATTAGTCAGGATTTAGATAAGACAAAGCCAGCAGAGAACTATGACTGGAATGTCTGTGAACTTTCAAATGACTCCAATTATACCCCCAAAACATTGGTTTCACTGAGAAAGTGTCCAGAGCAAAAGC
Source organism: Crypturellus soui (assembly GCA_032275445.1). Taxonomy (NCBI): domain Eukaryota; kingdom Metazoa; phylum Chordata; class Aves; order Tinamiformes; family Tinamidae; genus Crypturellus; species Crypturellus soui. The sequence continues at coordinate 2,091,985 of JAUBNY010000926.1, forward strand.
GGTGAAGGAAATCCTGGGATCATCCAGCTACTGCCTTGAAGTAGTTAATACATGAGACACCATTTGGCAGTAGTCAGAGCTCCATGTGATGGGGTAAAGGCAATCAAATGCAGGGAACCAGTCCCAAATTGCTATAAACCCCTGGAACAAATAGAGACACAGAAAGCTTGGAGACATGCTGCTGCTAAGTCAGCACTTGGAATACGAATTGATAAAGTCCTGACACAGTAGGGATAGAATCAGGTAAAAGAGGCCCTGCCCTTGCAAGGAGGGGTGGAATAAATGTCATCATGTCATCTTTGAGCATGACATGAAAGTGCAGTATGTCATGTCATCTTTGAGCATGACATGAAAGTGCAGTATGAACTCCATCTGCCAGAAAGCACCTTAAAACTGTCTGTGTCATTGGCTGGACTGATACGTGCAGAAAAATAGTTCATACACTGAGAATAGCTGTACTGAGAATAGCTGTACTGAAAGGGAGGAAGACCACATGCAATGCTCCTCCTGTTATTAGGCAAAGGACTGAACACTCTATATGTGTATGTAAATGCACAAGATCAAATTTTATTTAAAGCAGGACAGGCCATAATCCCTGCAAATACCAGCACTGGCATCAGGAAATGAATATTTTATCTTCATATTTAGAGATGGAAGGTGCTTGATTTAAGCCAGGCATTAATGTTCATTGCAGAGCATATGATACAGTGTGAAATGTGAGCAGAATACCCTGATCAATAATGACCCTTTGCTACTCCAACATGCCTTTAGAAGTGATGTTTTTGGTGGATGGGAGAGATGGACAATCTAATTTCTGCAAGGTGACTCTGGAGGATGCTCTAGTAAGAGGTGATCAAGAGTCAAGTTGTGCTTTGCACAGTTTAGCATGCCTAAGATGCTGCTCTGAGAAAGCACATAGCACACTGCAGCAGAATTTAAGTGATTCAGCACTTAACAGGGTAGATTTGAGTACCATATGTCTTGCCATGGATATAATAAATGAAAAAGAATGAAAGAAAATGAAGTTGGCAACAAAGACAGTGGAAGGACTGAGAGCAAAAGCAAGACAGTCAAGGAGCGATCCTTACCAGCAATGTACTTTTCTTGAAACTAGATGGGAAGCTATGAAAACATAGACTGAAGAAAAAGATGTGATGGGGGTCGCGTTACAGCCCAGCAGCTGGGCTTTAGAAGGAGTTAAGCTAAAAACGTTGCTCAATTTAGGAAAAAAAAAGAGAGAGAGAAAAAAAAAGCAATCACTCAAGACTACTGTTCAAAGCAGAGCGGATCTGAGGTCAGATAAGCAATAGCCAAAAGAAAACAGCTGCAATCTGGCAAGAGATCATTGTCAGTAGCTATGGTTACAGGACAGTGGTAGAGGAAAAAGAGAGGGCTGCAGAGCTGGGAGGAACAATATAGCACATCTTGAAAGAAGACCAAGACGCTGAGAGGGACTCACAGATGTCGGTGCTTTAAAAGAGTAGCATCATCAGTTCATTATCCTCACCATTAAGATTTAAAAACATAATCCTAAAACATAATCCTAAAGTCTGCCCTTGTATGCCAACCTCTCCCCTCTCCCCTCCCCCATCGATTAGGGGGTCTACCACAAGCTGAATGAAACAAACGTCATCTGACTTACCTGCAAGAACAGACACTACCTAGATCTTGAAATATTTTATGGATAGCAAGTCCAACTCTTTTTCCACTGTGAATTATTACATTTTTTCTTTACGCATTTACTAATGATTTTATATGATACTCAGACTATTATTTATATATCTATAGACATTTTCTTAAGATAGTTTTACCTAGACCTAAATTAAACCACTGTGAGTAGTTTAATCAGTCTAGTTCCTCACAGCAAAGCAGGAATAGAAAAAAATAAGACATTATTTTTGGTTAATATAAAGAAATAAAAATTGTGATGTGATAATGGATAACATCTTTATTTGCAACACTAGTTCTAGATTTGATTATCTAGTATTGTGGGAAAAAAAGCGTTGAAAATGCATTGAATAAAGCAATAGAAGATAACACATGATATGGAAAGATCTTAATTATGGTAGAGCTGTGTGAATATGGAATTTTTCAGTTGCTGCCCAAACCAAGAGAAATTCCAGTTGCATCAACAGAAATAAAGGAGAAAAAAAAAAGGCACAAAAATCAAGATAGCCACAATAATTTTTTGACAGGTTTTTAGTAAGGATAGGGGAGAAAATCTGGTTTAAAACTAAATGGTCATAAAATCTTGTTTCACCTTATTGAAGTGAAATGAAAGAGTATTTCAATTATGATGTAAATATATATATAATTTCAACTTAATTTTTTTAGACACTTGTCTAAAAAAATATGGTTTTAGACCACACATATCTCATTAGGTTGCTACCAGTTGGAAAATCAGTGCATAGAACATAACTTCAACACAACTTTGGAGGAAACAATCAACTGAAGAAGATAAAAGAAAGAAGAGCATTCCCATTAGGAGCAGACATCAAAGAACATGGCAATAGGGAATGCAAATTAAATTGACACTTGAAAAGATATCTTACCCACTTCTGCAAGGACAAAAGACTACTTATTTAGCCAAAAAGGAGAAATGTGAATAGTGAATTATTATCTTGGAACATTGACTTAATCAAAATACCATATTATTAGAGTGGTAATGGGATTGGGATGGCCCAGCTGGGGCTGGAACTCTATAATGCCAAATGTTATACAAATAGACCTGGCTATCCTTTTATGTAACCATGGGAAGATATCCAGTGACATTAGCGCCAAATAAATACAGAACAATCAAAGGAGCTATTTCCTCACATAATATGGAAGTTGCCACTGTACTGCTAACGTACTAACAAATAGAGAGGGACTTGTAGGAGATGTGAGGGTGGGGGATAGCCTCGGCTCCAGTGACCATGAGTTGGTGGAGTTCAGGATCCAATGAGGAGGAGGCAAGGCTGTAAGTAGCCTTGCAACAATGGACTTCAGGAGGGCCAACTTTAGTCTCTTCAGAGACCTCTTCGGAAGAATCCCATGGGCTAGAGCTCTAGAAGGAAGGGAGGCCCAAGAGAGCTGGTTAGTTTTCAAGCAGCACTTCCTCACATCAACAGTGCATCCCTGTACGTAGGAAGTCAGGCAGGAGACCTGCATGGATGAGCAAGGAGCTTGTGGCAGTGCTCAGGCAGAAGAAGGTGGTATACAGAATGTGGAAAACAGGACAGGCCCCCCGGGAAAAATACAGGAGCATAGTCAGGGAATGCAGAGTTATGATAAGGAAAGCTAAGGTGCATTTGGAATGCAATCTGGCGAGGGATGTTAAGAATAACAAGAAAAACTTATTCAAATATATAAACAGCAGAAGGAAGATCAGGGGAAATGTGGGTCCGCTAGTGAATGGGATGGGCACCCTGGTTATGAATAACACAGAAAAGGCAGAGCTGATGAATGCCTTCTTTGCTTCGGTGTTTACCAAGGGCAGCCCTTTAGAGTCCCAGGCCCTAGCGACAAGAGAAGCTGGGAGAGAGGAAGACTTGCCCTGGGTAGAGGAAGATTGGGTCAGAGAGCACCTAAAGAAACTCGATACCCATAAATCCATGGGCCCTGATGGGATGCACCCCAGAGTGCTGCGTGAGCTGGCGGATGTTGTAGCTAAGCCACTCTCCATCATCTTTGAAAGATCTTGGAGAACAGGGGAGGTGCCAGAGGACTGGAAGAAGGCCAATGTCACTCCAGTCTTCAAAAAAGGCAAGAAGGAGGACCCAGGCAACTACAGGCCAGTGAGCCTCACCTCCATCCCCGGAAAAGTGATGGAACGGCTCATACTGGCCATTGTCTCCAGGCACATGAAGGACAAGAAGGTGCTCAGGACTAGTCAGCATGGATTCATGAAAGGGAAATCATGCTTGACTAATCTGATAGCCTTCTATGATGGGATGACCAGCT
>JAUBNY010000926.1:2096026-2108424 GCA_032275445.1 Crypturellus soui
GGCCCTGCGTGTGCAGGGGGGTTGGACTAGATGACCTCTAGAGGTCCCTTTCAACCTTAGGCATTCTATGATTCTATCATTCTATACTGAGGACAAGCACAAGTTGTATGTTCCTCTTAAATACTACTTAATCCCTGCTTTGAGGATTTAAAGGAAATTCAAGTGATTTATAAGCCTTGTACATGTTCTCTACACAAGAGTGATTTTCACCCACAATAGAGTCAACTGAGGCATGGAAACTTCTAAGAAAGTTCAGAAAGAAATGTATGCCTTTTACCAGCATCATTATTTGGCTGGTAAAATAAGCTGAGGAGGAGCTTTTACCAAATCATCAGGCACCAGTCAGAGATAAGAGAAAGAGAACTTTTCTGACAGTTCATTGATCTACCTGCATGGCAGTGAGCATCTCTGTTTTTCACAAAATGGATAAAGAGATATTTGTCTGTTTGCAGAGAATTATGCAAATCAGAAAATGGACCCAAATCATAAGGGCTGTGTCTAAATATTGCTGCTTTTTAAGGCTACTGTGAAACTGTGAAGTATGGTGTGTTACCTTTTGCATATTGTATGTTTATTTTGTTTTTCAGGTTTACACATCGTTGTGGTAATCTGTTACTGCTCTTGTTGCATATTTTGTTTGGAGACTTTAGAACAGCAAATCCAGAACAACTCTGCACAGAAGAAACTTATAGAATGTAAATTCAAAAGGGAATGGAGAAGTGGAAGTTCACCATATCACTATTCTTCTATGGCCCCTGAGAATGAGGAAGAAAATCAATGATGTGACTGATAGCATAAGCTCATAGGTGCTGAAACCAGAAAGGTTCCCACTCCTGTCCTGCAGCAGCAGTGTTTCCTTTGTTTGGATGCTTTCTTTTTTCTTTCCCTTCCCATCTTGCATCCCACATTTTATTTGTAGACTACAGTCTCTCTGAAGCATGTCCATATCCATACCATTTTACTCAGGTGACCCTTATCCTGCTCCAGTACAATAATAATCAAATTTCATCTCTACACTTGACAGGGTATAATAATACCAATAATACCAATACAGCATGACCTCAGTCTCTGTCCAATCTGATCACTTAAAAAAAGTCTTGTTGCATTTGTACTACTTTCCTTACTGTAGTGTTTTTTGTTGTTGTTTGTTTGTTTGTTTTTTGTTTTGTTTTGCTCCTAGGTAGTCTCCTAGCTGAGGTATAAATTCTCATTACTGTGCCTCTGGAAGAAAAAGTGCTTCCTTGCCAGGATTAGTGTTCATGATGCAATTTGAACCAAAATAAAAACTAACTCCTCCAGTTCAAAGAGAGACAGATTGCATTTACTCTGGCTATTTATCAGAAAAGAAAAAAATGTGCCCCAAAAATATCCAGTCCTTTCCTTCAGAAGCTAAGTCCTCTCTCATAATTTCATCCTCCAACTTACAAATATCTGCACTTGTTCTGGAATACCCTTTTTCTTTGCAGCAGATAGCACTGCAGTACTGCCCATTGCCAGGACAAGAAAGTTCATTTTCCATCATCTGTATCATACTATGAAGTAGCAGAGGAAGAGAAAAAATCGCCTGGTAGATGCTCTGTGGCAAGTATCTCCTGCTGTGGGGCTCTCAGCCATCTGACCACATTGATTCAGAGAGCTAAGAAATTAGCAAATGATGAATTCTAGAGACAGCATTCAGACAGCCCTTGTGTTAGCTATTCTTGGCATAGTTGATGTCATCTCAATGACTATCGAACTGGGTAGACGCAATCCTTCCCAATCATTTCCCTTTCCAAATGTCTCCAGTCTTAGACAATATTATCCTCTCATACCATTGACAGTATGATCCCCTGTCATATTGTCAACATCCCCACCTCCATGGTCTCCATGGCTGACCCCCTGGAAATCATTTGCCCTCAAACTCTTGAAAATAGGAATTTCCAGTTTCTTATTTTGGGCTGGGCAACATTTTCAGTGACACACTAAATTACTTCTAAGTAAATAAACAATGCTTCATAAACAAGAGCACAGCCTTACTCTGTGAAAATCTCTGAATCTTTCTTAGAAATGAGGCTGCTTTAAGCTCTCTAAATAATACATATAGAAAAGCAGAGAGCTTTACATTGTAATTTGGCTAATTACACGACATAAAGAACTTCACAGAGGTCCTGTCCTTCCCCATCACCAAGCTTCAACCTTGGGTTCCTCAGGCAGGAATGAGCCAGAGAGCCTGATTCAAGCATGAGTGCAGTGCAGAGCCTTCATTTCTAGTGAAATTTGAAGAAATGAAGAGTCTTCATTTCTAGCCTGTAATTGATGATGTCAGAAAGCAAAAGAGGGGATGTAGTTAGGACACAAGACACAAGTATGACTCTCCAGTAGTAGAATTAGGAAAGAGAGCAAAGCAAGGATGCACCATATGTTATGCTAACCTGGAGTTTGCTCAGTGCTGGTTCTGTTCCCGAATGAAACTTTCTAAAGTGTACTGTCTGAGCGAGACTCACCTCAGTCCTATAGTGCTTTAGCCATTCTCCCTTCTCTTGGTCATTTGTTGGTTGTTTCTGGAAAAAGGTAGCATCTCTGTTCAACTTGGCATTCCTTTGGCAAAGGGGGCCCTTCCAAAGGGGAATTAGGTTGTCTCAGAGTAGTGAGTTCAGGAAAATAGTTCCTTTTTTTTTTTTTTTACTGCATTTGAATCAGGAAATCTCTTGCACAAAACGGTGTGTTTCAACATATTTAGAATCATAATTTTCCAGGGAGTTCAATGAAGTTTTTAAAATAAAGAACATTTTTGATAAGACATTCAATAATATTATATTCATTGCTATATTATAAATCAAGTACAAATCAATTATTGCTATAATAGAAATCAGATTAGGCAATAAATAACATAATTGCAACGTCTGAATTAAATATGCAAGGCAAAACACCCTGGAAAGTACACTAAAAGGTCATCTTTTTGTTCTAGGATCTTTAATTTATTACAGATCAATATGCTACTCCGATGAATGCCTGTGAAACATTCACAACAAGTTTGTTTCAAATTAACAAAAATAGACAATACAAACCCTTTTGATCAAGTCTCAAGGAATTATTTTATATTTCCAAACACACAGGGAAGTGAAGCCACCTAATAGTTAAAGGTCTTTTTCCCTATACAGTGGGTTTAGCAGAATTTTCCCTGGGCTCTGCAAGATTTTCCCTGAGCTATGCTGAAGTTCTGACTTAGATAACTCAGGGTTCTTGTGCTTGTGCAAGCTGAGGATATTACTGTTTCCAGCTGGCCACCCTGTCCAGGCTAGAGGTTATCACTTACACAGTAGGGACAGCAGCCTTAGCACAAAGTAACATGCTTTGCAGTTTAAGTTAGTATCTTGGAGTAAAAAAAAAAAAAAAAAAGAGAGAGAACTAAGACATGAGCGTGTTTTCCCATGCTACTCTTACCAAGGGTGAGGCAAGTGCAGAAAAATAGGGGTGGGTAGCTGTAGGCCCAACATTTCAAACCACTGCAATTAGACTCTCCAAAACAGAGTTCAGAAATCTTTTCTTTTCCTGAACTGCAAGAAACTGCTGGACACAGAGGTGTCCGCTTTCTGCATTTAGTGCTGGTTGACTGAACACGGGCACTGATCATCTGCATGTGAATATCAAAAGAATGACGATTACAGGACACTAAGCTTCTGTCATCATGTCATAAACAAGACTCCATGAAAATCTGGTCAAAAATCTGGTGAATAATTGTAAAGATCTGTTAATTCAATGTATCGAAGTTTAACATAATCCAGATATTTTGGATTGTCTGAAACAGGAATTTCCTTGTTTAATTAAAGGCTTACAGATATTGGGCTGTTGTCTTCAACTAGATATTTTTCCTCCAGCAGCCTGTCTTTCCACCCTCAAAATGAATATAGTCACCCTACAAAATCTTATTGTTAAGAGTATATTCTTCTTAAACTGCCTTTACATATTTTGCAGGCTTAAATAAAGCAGACTTAAAATTTTTAGTTGCTAATGGTAAAGCTATCAATAGAGCCCACATTAGAGGAAATCTGCATTACCTACATGCTTTAAATGCAAGGCTATCTCTTTGAAATGTACATACACGGAAATGAAAATAGAAAAGGCCTTTAACAGCTATTCCATACTAGTTCTTTCTTTGAGCATTATTATCCATATAGAGAGGCAATGCAGAGTAAATTCTCTAAACCTACACTGCAGTTACTAGTATCTTACTATGCAACATTTGCCTTCTGTGACTTTCTGTTATATGTCAAAAGGTAATTTCAAACACACTTATTTATTATCTTTTCTTAATCGATACTCATGAACATCAAGGCTATCAGAACATTTGATCTTGTTTATAACCACATTTCAAAGCAACATGAGCCAAGTTATTTCTACACAGCACTCGGTAAATTCACTGCCAGATTTAGATCAGTAGGAACTAATCAGAATCCCCAGAATTTACCACAATTTCAGTTTACCTTTTTAAAAGGAAATGTGGAAGATTCAGTTCAACGTGATCAAATCAAAGCATTACATGCTTCCCTCCTTCCTCCTCCTCTTGCAGCTACTAATATAAAATAGCAAAGTAAATCACCTTTTGTCACCAATGCAACACTCAAGAGCAATACTGCAATAAAGCCTGTGTATGTGAAACATTACAATAAGCTAATTAGCATTTGTCCATGGATCAAAGAAACATAATCAGTGAAAAGTTTTCCATGCTAATATACTCTCATTGTATACCCTTCAATGTACAGATTAGACTTGATTATTCCATCTATTGGAATGGTGAAGAAGTTTGAGGGAAAGTAATTTTTTTTCAATAAAAATGTATTTTCTACAAATATCTACCTTGGGAAAATATACATGTGTTATATATAAATATATATTATTGGGAAAACATATGTATATATAAACATATGCACGTACATACACACACACATTTATAAATATATATATATACTAACCCAAGCTGAAATGAACTGCACTGCTGAACTAACTGATCATTTTCCTTGGATTAAATTAAAGTTTAATTACAGTACTTGTAGTAATACATGGCTTCCTGTGAAATTTAGATGGACTCACACTTCTTCATCTTCATCTGTGTTCATTCAATACCTTCTGATGTATGATTATTATGACAACATCACATAGCCTTGTATGGCAGTGGAGATACAGTTAGTTCAGGAAACAGTTCACAGAGGATGATGGGAATGTGGGGCATCTGACTGTCTCTCCATTTGCAGCCAGATAATCCATAGGTTCAAAAAAAAAGAAATAGGATAGTTCTAGAGCTGAACAAAACTTGTAGTTTTGATAACTACTAGTTAGGGTGAACATAAATCTGCCTGTAACAGTCACTGTAGTGAGGGCTACACATACACCTTCAGAACAAGACTACCTCTGGCCCCAGGGAGTTTCTGTTCTAAAGACATAAGATGGTTCAAGATGTGCAAGATGTTTTGATGTCCAAGAGTGCAGGAAAGGTCATTCATTCATTTCTCTATGGGCTCACATCTGAGAATAAGAAGTATTCTCTGGATGACAGCATTAAACACTATGCTGCACATCTATCACATTCACTGCCTTCCTGACCCTAAAATGAGAGGTATCTGTGGCTGTTTCTCTTTTTAATGGGATTCTAAATTGTCATTACTTCCCTTACCTCCCCCCCCGCCACACACACACACACCCCTGCTTATTTGTAGGAAGGGAGGTAATACTGACAGTTTAGGTAGATCTGAGTTATTGATATAAAGCATTTTCCTTCCTATCAAGTGAAGGTCTAGAGAAAAAGGATTGAGAGCAGGGTATTTTGCTTGGTGCTTTTCTTTGCTTTGACTAAAGCAAAGAGCCAGGGACTGAACATTTCCCTGATCCTCTTCTCTCCCTCCGAAAGTGAGAAGATCCCAGAGTTCTAGGCTCAAAAACTACCTGTGGGGAGCTGCTGTATAGTGCAAGATGGCAAGACATGTGATGGAGGATCACATGAGCTTTTTTGGCTGTCAATTAGATATGATGTAAGAGAAAAAAAGATGGAGAGCAGATGGAGTAATAGAACAGAGGTGCAAAACCCAAGTTATAAAAAAGTAGGGATGTGAGATTATCAGAATAAAAGGCTCCAAATCTTTCATTGCATCAGACTGTGGCCAAATACATTCCATCACAGAGAAAGAAAAACCTCCAGGAATGCTAGTCTTGGATTGCTAAAGTCTTTGGAGAACAGGAACAGGGAAAAAGTGTATGATCCAGATGATCTTAATGCAGACTCTGAGCTACAGACCATTCTAAATTACAAAGCTCATGAGAGACCATAAAGAGAGGTTGGCAAAATACAGACAGAAGTGCAGCAGTCCTCATAAACTCAATAAAACAAACAAACAAACAAAATCCGCATCCTTTAATATTATTTGATAATGCATGTGATATGTTCCCGCATCTGGATGAAAAGGAGGTCCTCCACACAATCAGTCGATGTTCTTTCCAGTCATGGGGTCTGTTCATTCAGAGCCAGTTTCTGCTAGCTAGTTTTTATTATTAATGTTTTTTGTTTTGTTTTGTTTTTTTATGGTTTGGATTCTGTAGTTACAAACCTGTACGGGCTAAGACTACCAAATTAGGAAGTGTAAACTGACCATTCCAGTTCCTATCCAGTATCACAGACTAGACAGGTATCATAACCAGGTTATGATATATCCGGATTAGAAATGAAATGCTAGTTTCAGAATTGGATCTCCAAATAGAGCACTAGACAAAGCAACATTTTCATGGGATAACAAAAGGAATGTAATATCAGGGCATCCTACTCAAGAGAGGATTACAAAATGCACTAGATAACCTATGTCCAGTCATGGACAAAATTACACACTTTAACTATACGAAGAAAACTGAAGCACCTCTATGGGATGAAACACAAACCATGAAAAATGGTAGCTATGCAGAAAATTAACACTGTCCAGTACTTACTGATGAGCCACAGTTAGGCCAGCAGCTGCTGTCTGTGGTTGTGAAGTCACTTGTGCCTCAGTGCCTGATAGGCCAGTGCTAGACAAATGTCTGTTGCTTGCCACTGTGAGTTCACTTCTGACTCTGTGCCTAATTGGCGAGTGTTGTTTATGTGGCTGCTCTCTGTGGTTGTGAGATCACTGGTAACTTAGTGTCTCACAAGTCAGTGCTGCTCACAGGATTGTTGTCTTCTGCTCATGAGGTCATCTGTGACTCAGTGACACAGTAGGCCAGTGGCAGGCACATGGCTATTATCTGTAGTTTTGAAATGCTTTCACTTTTGTCATTAAGAAGAAGTCTTATCTCTGCTCATATTCATTATGCTTTTAAGATTATAGTGCCAGACTAACCTCAGCGTTTAGTGTAACTTCCCTTTGGCCCATGGAATGAGACAGAAATCAATTAAGACTCAAACCAGCCAAGATGCATTCACCTTTGGAATTTTGTTGGCTTCAGAGATATGGAAATAAACCGAGTACTGCATAAACTCAAGTGTCATTGGGTAGAATATAATACTGGATTTAAAGTTTGCTATAGCAACCCTTCAAAGAAATTTGCTTTTACATTAGATATAATGAAGTTTATATTTTTGTAGCAGACCACTTCAGGACATAATTTAAATAAAACAGCATAGGCCACACATTACTTCAGCCTTTTATGCTTTTGATAATATTACGAGCTCTCCCAGGTTCTTATACTGAATATAAGAAGCTTAACTCAGCATTATTATTATTATTATTATTATTATTATTAATGCCATCAGAGTCTATTGTGGCAGTGAGCATCCCTAGGATAAGCTAGGGGAGGACCCTAGAAGCAAGTGAAATGCAGATATGGAAACCTTGCACAGAGAATGTGAAATAAATCGTCAATAGTTCAACAGGAATTTTGTATATAAAAAAAAACAAACAAAATGAGCCTGTCTTGGTCTAGAGCCAGAGACATTCTGTCATTCCACAAAATAGCAAAATTCCTTTCTAGAACAGATTCCTCTTTGTCTAAAATTTGCTACACTGAAGGAAAGTAAATGCATGTCAGAAGGAATCTAGTGTGGACATTTATGACTGGACTTTTATGCTATTATTGTACTACATAGTGAATATGTCTCCACCATCCTGAAAATGACTTCAGCTTACTCCTCAAGGTAGCACAATGTTACCTTATAAAGAGATTCATTAAATCAAACCTCTCTTTTTATAGTCTCTCTCTATAGAAAAAAAGATATCCCCATCCAAAACAAACAAAAAGTCACCTGTCTGGAAATAATGACGTGATAAGAGTGTTACTCTGCCCAGACTGGGATGAAAAGTCAGAACCCTATGGCATTTCAGATTGCCCCAGAACGTTCAGAAGGCATCAAGAAAGACACTTCATCATAGCAAGGCTAAAAGTGATAGATCTAGCCTAGGGAGCATGACAGTATCGGGAATCTAGCAGAGGTAATACATTCCATGAGAACAAATCTGTATTGATAGGAAACTACTGAAAATATTACAGGTTTTGAGAATATTCCACCTTTTTTTTAGTAAAAAAAGACTGAAATTATTCTTGCAGAAAAAAAAAAAGTTTTCTGGAGATACCTAGGCACTAAAAAAGCTAAGTCTCAAAGACTAGAAAAAAATCATCCTAGCTCAAAATCCCAGTATGCAGGCAGGTCTAATTTATTTCACGATCTTGGAAGACGTTACATAAAAAAAGATACCTTTGCCTCCAGTTGTTTTGAACCTTCCTAGATTTTTTTCTTGACTCACAGTGTCAGTAATAGAAAATAAATACATAAATAAATAAATAAACATAAACAAATAAAAAAGAACATTTACAAGATAAAAAGTAAAAATAAAGACTTGACAAAGTAAATGTCTATCCATTCATATCTGTCTGTTCATCTATTGATCCAATACACCTACTAAAGATAGGCTTCTAGTCTACATTCTTCCTTCTGTCACAGATCAATCCAGACAGTTACTAGATATCATAAATATAATAAGCTCTTAAATCCCAATAAACATTAACAAGCTGGCTACTTACAGGCTTCTATGTCATCAACTTTCTAGCAAAATAATGTTTGTTAGACAATATTGCATCATGGTCAGACTATATTGCATAATCTAATTGCTCTCAGAGCTTTCTCTCTTGATTAGACTTGCAGAGCATTGACCAAAAGTAAGAAGTGTTTCAGCTTGAAAGGAGATTTGGAATCTGTGTTTACAAATTTTGACTTTTAAATAAGTAACAACAGAACAAACACCTAAAGATGTCTGTTGTTAGGGCATGCTTTTTTTCAAACATGGCAGACACAGAAAATGATACCTCCACTTCAGCAGGAGCTCTAGGATACCTAGTGCTATAATTATATAATAGTGCTAATTTGTTACCAGCCAGTTCAATTCCAGCAACATGGGCTTCATTTCTCAGCCTGTGCTTGTCCCCCAAAAAAGGCTTTGCTTTGTATCAGCATCTTGGTACTGTCTCAGCTGGATTGTCCCAGGACCTCCAGGACAAGCACTCAAAATTTTCATTGCCAGAAACAAAATCAGAGCCACATTGACTGGTAGAGAAAACAGGATCAAGAAGGTACCTCTGTGTTATTGTCCATCCTCTATTTCGGTCTCCTATCAGACCTAGACTACTGGCCTCCTTTCTCATCCATCCTTTCTAACGGTCTCATGTACTTCACAGTCCAGGAAAATTGTCTAGCTTCTCTGAATTTTGTGGCCTAGTATGGTTCACCATAAATCTGCCTTCTGTAACTCAAATTTCATATGAAGGAGATCTTACTTTAAAAATTAACAATAACAATAACAACAACAACAGCACATATCACAAGGCAAAGGCAAAACTAAACTGTGTTTCACTTCAAGACTCCTTCCTTTCTGCAGCAGCAGCAGATCAAGGTGTAAAGAGGGAGGGGACAGGGAAGATCAGTTAAGGTTTTGAGCCTTGGGGAGGTTCAAGGCATTCCAAATGGCTGAAAGATGGGGAAATATCATCGGACAAGAAAAAGATCTAGGAAGGTTCAACACAACTGGAGGAAAAATAGAGCTGTGAGAGAGATGTGTTAGAGTGGAAGAGGGCTGAATGTTCTTAGCTGCATTGCATGAGCTGTGAAAGTCTTCGCATTGCTATGGGTAGAGACAATGGAGGCAGATAGAGCCTTAAGTGGATACTTCTCCTGAATCAAATAAATGACTGTCGCAGTATCTAGGTATTGACATGTGCATTTGTACCAAGTGTAATCTGTGTACATTTTAGTTGCTGTTAATTCTGTGATACTCTGTATACATAAAGTCATGATTCAGAAAGAATGTGTCATACCCAGCAGCCTGTGGCAGGAATACTGGGAATAACCAAAGGCCATGGAAGCCTCTCTGTTCTCCATGTCACAGGCCTGAAGTGTCTTGCCAATATTTTTCTTCATTTTCCAATACCATTTGTCCATATGTCCATCAAACGATGACACACCATTGGCCATAGTCTACATTCATTTAATGCTCAAGGAATTTTATGCAGAGATGCAGCTCTAGGTTTAGAAAAGAATTACTTCTGAAGTTCACACTTAATAAGAGACCAAAATTGCCAGTGGTATTCTATGCTACTCTCCCCTGATATAAATATTGAACTATTTCAAAGAGTGGATATATTTATTCACAAGTATCCACAGGCTGACATAGGAGATGACAAAATGTTCGTCTAAGAACTTCAAAAGGCAGTTTTGTAAATGCTAAAGTTTTTGCATTGACCACACATGTGTTACAAGTGGGGGCTCAGATCGTTCAGATGGGTATCGTAAAAAAATTAAGACAAATATGGCTTTTGACAGACGTTCGAGTGGCATATTCATACCTTCCTCTCTCCCTTTTTGTTATAAGAGGAGAGCCTTTAGTGTAGAATGAGCATGTTCCACAAATGTGGCATATATTGTTGGTTGATTCGTTTGTTCAAACATGACTGCCATCCGCATTCCCTGTATTACACAATTAATTGCACACCACTAGGAACTAAACAAGGAATAGCAATCAGGAGGAGTCATGGCAGTAAACAGATAGATCTGCAAGACAAAACCTTATATCATGGCTAAGCATTCAATAATGCACTTTGTATTCTCGCTGATTGTTCTTGCTTGGGTTTCATGATCAAGATGGTTGTAAATTCCTTGCTATTTCCTTCCAAAGACATAGTCTTTGGCTTTTCTTAGGCCCTTTCTGCTGTGCTTAGAGATGTTCAATCACGAGTTACTCATGTCAACAGCAGGCCGCGTGACCTACATTTGCCTCGTATATGGCCCTCAGAGAGAGGTGGCCATCACTCACATTAAGGTCTGGCATGGCATGTGTCCCCACCGCTCAACGCCTGATGGATTGCAGCCAATAGTGGAGCTCAAGGTTCTTCTTGGTGACGAACACAGAGGCCAACCCAGTCTTGCCCTTGACTATGGTAGGAGGCATTAGCCAGATCTAGGCTTTCCAGTTGGTCATTGAGGTAGTGTCTCACCTGCCTCATTCAGCAGCAAGGTGCGATCACAATGCACAGTTCTTAAGATCTTGTTTGCTTCCGCCTTAGTGTCACTCACAGCTGTTGTAACTCAGCATGTTCTAACATCTCTGTTACAAGCGACAAATCCATACCCATTGGGGTCAGGTTTATGCCATGATATAGGGTATAGGTTCTAATTAGCAATTAACTAGTATCTCAGCGTCTAACAACAACTACATTGCAAGCATATGTATAAGAGTCAGTAAACACAGTCTGATTATAAATTGAATTAATTAACACATATTTACACATTGTTCTAAAGCATACTCATTCTTTCCCTGCATAAGGTAATGCAGTTTTCTGTATTACTCTGTGGATTGATTTCAAAATGACACATGCCCTCCTTGGCATCAAAGCAAAAATTGCTCGCTTTAAGGGCAGCATCTTCAGGGGTGGTGACATCCACCACGGTCAGTACGTAGGCGATGACTGCGCTGAGGACCTGGTTGTGAGTGAAGGTCCAGGTCTCCACCACGCCTGAAGCTGTCGCTCCCCCTGCATGGCCTCATCCCTACACAATCTTTCCAGATCTCGGTCTCCATTGTCTCCATATCTCAATATGCCTACAATGACACTCTGCACCCATGTCTGGGCCTGGGTGCAACTAAGAGGGAGGGACAAGTTATTTTGTTCCCCTGTACAATGACAGATAGTTAGATTGAGCAACCATCCCACCAGGGGCATATGTTCACCACCTGGTGAACATATATTGTCGACCCTGCCGAGTAAAGGCAAACTGATCCATATGCTCTTCAGCAATGGGTCTGGTAAATAAAGCTTTAGCCAAATCAGTTACTGATACCAAGTTCCAGAATGCTTCTGGATTTTTTCTATCAAGGTGACAATACCTGGTACAGCTGTTGTAAGAGCTGGTG